>PITA01015232.1:0-50842 GCA_004023965.1 Spilogale gracilis
TTACTAAGGAACAAGAGTAATTAATTGGATCAATTTATGAAACCTATCTGGAAAATTCAGACAAGAAAAAAACTTATGCAAGAACAATTTTACTCATTTATCCAAATAATCTTGACAACCCCTTTCCCCAAGTGATAACTCCTGGGTCAGAAAAGAATTTAAAACAAAAAACACCACCACCACATAGAACTGCTTTCTCGAGCAAACGGTGTCATCTAGCCTAAACCATACGTTGTGTCAATGCAGAATTAGACCCATGAACCCTTACTATAATCCAGGTCACCTTCTTCAGTCTCTGCCCTTTGCACTATACAGTCACGTCCTCTTCACTGGAAGAGCATCACAGCCCACCAGACAAACCCGAGTTATAGCTCAGTCCAATGTGCCAGACCTGGGGGCAAATAGGTTGAGGGTGGGACTCCCAAGGGCTTTCCTGCGCATGTTCAGCGTCTTACTCTATAATTTATAATCCATGTGGTCTTCACACATAATGAAAATAATCCCCCAAAGCTGTCCTACTTTCTCAGAAACATAAATGAACTAAGGAAAATAATAGGTTTTACTGATTCCGAGACTAGTGTTTGGGGCATAAACTATAGGGACTCCAGGGTAATTAGACAGCAGGAGGAAGTAAAACAGGCTGTGGAGCTATTTTGGTCTTTTTGGTCCTGTGGTAGAAATTCCAGTTCAAACAATAGCACTTTGCTGAGAAATATTGTGGTATTAAATCAACAATTGTATGAGGCCTTTTTAGAACAAGTCTAAATTTGTACTAGCCACAGTCTTGTAGATATTTCTTATCCATCTAAGAGTTTAGCAACAAAAGCTCTACCATGATTGAGGTCACAGAGAGTGGAATCAGTCCTATTAATTTCTATTAGGCAGAAAAAGCCCAGGTTTTATCATGTATCCCACAGAAGCATAAAACAAAATGTATTAGCATTCTCATTTTAGATAAAAGCCTCCTAAAACCCTCTTGAGCATACCATGAGCAAGAATTTATATATTACATACATAAACATTTTTGGTTTTATGTATTACTTTCTACATACATCAGTCTCATTGAATTTCTCAAGACTTTGAAGCAGCTATGAACATATGGATCAAAGCCTAAATAAAGTCAGGTAGACTAGATCATCTATTAACTTTCAAGGAAATTGTGTATATTCATAAATATGTCTGCTTGTAGTCTAGGGCTCGTTAAGTGGAGACAGCTCAAAACTCTACTGAGTCCCAGCAGAACCTGAACTGAGCAGCTAGTGTACTACTCTGGTTTAGAAATACAGAGAAATTCTATTTTCTACTTATGGAATCATACTCTCCCCTTCTCAAACTCTCTTTCCTAACTGCTCACTGTTCATAAGACCCCAGTGGAGTCTCTTCCCTGGCTCCTACTCCTCTGCCCCATAGTCCAGGACGATAAAAGAGAAGCAGCCAGCCAGCAGAGCAATATAACCATAAGCCAGATGGAGAATCACATCTTTGGCTGGTGTTGGGTGAAATTAACCCACCCTCCCTCTCACCCCTTTCCTCACCTTATCTAACCAGCCACATGAATGCCCTGACACATTCATTCTATTGACCCTTAACTGAAGGGCTGATGGGCCAGACCTTTTTTTTTTCATTGCTATAAAATACACACAAAATTACCATTTTAACCGTTTTTAAAAAGTATGCAATTCCCTGGCAGTTAGTATCTCACAATTTGCTTAATCATCACTGCTACCCCATTCCAGAGCAGTATCATCCTCTCCCCAAATCCTCTATCCATTAGCCATAACTCCCCATTCACCACCCCCACCCCAGCAACCACTTATTCTGCTGTCATTTGCCACAGCAATGAATAGTTGGGGCTAACATAGCTAATACTGCCGGTCACTGAGAAGGACCAATTAATTCAATGAAGCAAAAGGGCTTTTTTGTTTAAGAATTTTAAGGGTTAATATCTGGATTCAAAGTCCAATTTAACTTCAGGTCATGACCTCCCTATAAGTTGTTAAACTTTAATGATCACAGTACCTGGGTCTCTCATCAATTTATGAAATAGAATTATCATACCTGTTTCCTTCTATGCAGTGCTAATAATCACTCCCTGACCTCATTTTTCCATTTTATAGAATTCATAAAAGAATAGATTTGTTATATTACTCAAAGAACATTGGGTGCCTGGGTGGCTCAGTGGGTTAAGCCTCTGCCTTCAGCTCGGGTCATGATCTTAGGGTCCTGGGATCGAAGCCCGCTCAGCAGGGAGCCTGCTTCCTCCTCTCTCTGCCTACTTGTGATCTCTCTCTCTGCCAAATAAATAAGTAAAATCTTATAAAAAAAATAAAGAACAGAGATTCACCAATCGATTTTAGTTCCTCCTTCTTAGGAAATAGGGTTTCCTATCTGGGAAGATACCTTTGCCATTCTTCTGTTCATTCCTTTGTAAGCTCAACTTAACCCACTGCCTTTTAAAAGCTAACTGTCTGCTTGAACTTTTAATGGCTGGCACATTCTGTGCATTTAATAGATGTTAAGAAAACTGAGTTAAATGTTCAAGAAGCCAAATGGTTGCAAGTGACACTTCTGGAATGATATTTATAGAAACTGATTAGTTGGCTCAAATTGTCATTTTTCCTTTGCATCTCTAATAACAAAAATAATCTTACCTACTTTAATGCTTTGTGACATCATAAAATCATAAACATGCACCTCAAATGAAAAGCAATGAATATCATGCAATTTGCTTTGACTATTAGAAACACACACATGTAGTCCAATTAGGTCAAAATCTGCAGAGGGACCAGGACAGCTGTATGATTCTAGTTTGTACTCATGGAATCATTTCCCTCCCCAAACCCCCAACACCACTCCACTTCCCCGAAAAATCCTCTTTTCTGTTCCAAATCACTGTCAAGTATTACTGGGCAACACCAGCATCATCTACCACATGCATTTCTCCTACTGTCTTAAGAAAAAGGTTATTTCAAATAAACAAAACCACATCCATAAGCATCTTAACCTAAGTTTCAAAATCCTAAATCGTAATCAAGTTTCAAGTTCCCAAATTATCCCCTTCATATTGTCTAATCAGCTATACTCAAATTATAGTAATAATCACAGTATTTCAGGCCATTTACTGGCTTACTTTCTGGTCTCTCAATAATCTAGAACTACTCCCCAGAAGCATTAATATTGTTCCTGGTTTCTCTTGGTATTTCTGGGGGGAAAGAAATGATAACCAAATTAACAAACCAACTCAAAGCAAGTATTTCAGGGTTGTTCAGCAGCTCTAGCTTGCCTGATTACTGTATCACAAAAGGGACCTATGTTTTCAAATCAGAAATTGCCACCCAGCCAGTGCTTCTACTTAATTCAATCAAGTTCTGTAAGATTTTCATAAAAGGATTTCAATTGCACAATAGAATTTGTGGCTGAGTATATACTAAAGTTTTCTGCTCTTGAAAATAAAGCAGCTCATTAACAAATCTACAGAGAATAGTTTCGCTATAGAAGAGTCCAGAAATATTTCACTTATGTTTAAACTTTATGATAGTACTTATGATGAAAAATTCAAAGTGAGAAAATACAATGGGTTATAGGCCAAGACTAGCAAAAAAGATAAAAAATACCTCAGGTTTTAAAATAGGGCTACATATTGGGGTGCCTGGGTGGCTCAGTCGTTAAGCGTCTGCTTTCGGCTCAGGTCATAAACCCGGAGTCCTGGGATCAAACCCTGCATTGAGCCCCGTGTCCAGCTCCCTCTCTTACTCCCCCTGCTTATGTTCACTCTCTAGCTGTGTCTCTGTCAAATAAATAAATAAATCTTAAAAAAAAAATAGGGCTACCTGTCAACCAATTTTCGGTGTTCTTTCATGTGACTGTGTAGTTTTATATTACGACTAAAGGTGAGATTTAGGCACCTGGAAATTCTTAAAATGTCTAGTTAAAAGACTTCAAACTGAAAAGGGAACTCTGAAGACAGGAGTCTACTGAGCATGACCAAACTAGCCTATGCTCACAACGGTTTCCACAAGCTGTCTAAATTGGGCGGTTCTTACTTCTCTCTCTTCTGTTACTTTTCTCCACCTGCCGGTTTCTCTCAAGATAGCAAATTGGCAATAGCAGTCCCAACTCTACCTCACAGATGCAGGCCACACCTCTTCAGAAGAGCATCTCCTCACCCATTCTTCAACAAATCTGGGCTTCACTATCTTTGGATCAACTTAGTTTTGCCTGTTCAATCCAGAACCAGATTAGTTTCAAGCAACAGTTCCCAACCCAATCAGCCATCCTTACATTATGCTGAAATAAAACTCCTTGATAATACCTACCTACTACACACATACATACAACATCTGAAGAAAAACAACATAAAAACCTCATTTTATTACCAGGGAGAAATAAAACTTATAATCCATGGATACTGTTATACATAAATGATCATAAATGACAATAGAAGACAAAGATATGAATAGGGCTGCTGCAAATGAAAACTGCCCCTGATGTGCTATGTGAACTCAAATACTGTAATGACAATTTTCCAAAATAGCAAACTCTTGGAAATATGCCAAACAAAACAATCATCTTTCCTTGATTTACAAGGCAGTTGCATTGCTAGGAAATTCACTGTACTGTATACAAAAACACTGTGTTTATAGCTACAAAACAGAATTAATTCTAAGATTAGATGTATCTGATGGGATATTGGCGATTCATATAGGACAAGGGACAATTTTTCCTGTCCCTGCCCATCAAATATTTGTAGTATTATCCCCTAAACTGCTCTTACAAACTGCTGAAATGTTCTGCAGGGGGTATTAACAGACACTGGGCTTCAGGAATCAGATTAAGTCAGTAAGGCTCACTCAAACCTCAATTACTCTAAAAAATGAAGAAAGGCGAGAGGCAATTAAATTCATAAATTCATAATTCATAAAACTAAGATAATTTTACCCCCAAAATAATACAATTAAAAAGTGGGCATAAGACATGAACAGACATTTCTCCAAAGACATACAGATGGCCAACAGACACATGAAAAGATGATCATTATCACTTATCACCAGGAAAATGCAAATCAAAACTACCTCACAACTTGTCAGAATGGCCAAAATAACACAAGAAACAACAAGTGTTGATGAGGATGTGGAGAAAAAGAAACCCTCTTGTACTGTTGATGGGAATGCAAACTCGTGCAGCCACTCTGGACAACAGCATGGAGATTCCTCAAAAAGTTAAAAGTAGAACTACCCTACAACCCAGCAATCCTACTACGGGTATTTCCCCCAAAGAATACAAAAACACTAATTCAAAGGGATACACGCAACCTGATGTTTATAGCAATGTTATTTACAATAGCCAAATTATGGAAACAGCCCCAAGTGTCCATCAACTAATGGATAAACAGATATCTATAGAGACATCCAGATATCTATCCATCTATATATAATGGAATATTATTCGGCCATAAAAAATGAAATCTTGCCATTTGCAATGACACAGATGGAGGTATAGTCCTCAGTGAAATAAGTCAAAGACAACAAATACTTCTCGATTTCACTCACATGTGGAATTTAAGAAACAAATGAGCAAGGTGGGGGTGGGGAAGAGAACAAACTGATGGTTTACCAGAGGTGAGGTGGGTGATGGGTTACACAGGTGATGAGGATTAAGGAATGCACTTGTCATGAAGAGTACCAGGTGTTTAAACTAAAAACTTAAACAAAACACAAAGAGATTTTCAAATGCTTCCTCAGATAAAGGGCTATTATATTCAAGAACTTTCTACTAGTAAAACATAGTCTTTTATATTTGTTCAAGTTCAAAGCATGTTAAAATTGAGATGGCCAGAAAGATGATTAGCTGAATAAACTAAATAAAATACATCGGTTTCAAATTAGCACTTGAATCCATTTGGTAGGCATGCTAGGTTTTAGGAAAAAGCAATGACATTACAAATTAAATATCCACTAGATTTCAAATTCCCAATCATTTTCTTGGCTTTAAACAGGAATCATGCTTGCACATTCACTTATTTTTTGGTTTACATTGAAAATCATCATAATAGAAATAATTTGGAAGGAATAAAACTTGCTGAGGGACAGAACCTATGAATTTTAATTTTTTGTTTCCTCTAAACCTTGTTTTTTGTGATTTAGTTCTATGAGCAAACAAGTGGTATTATGAATAAAGGCTTGCTACTTTTTAAAGGTTTTATTTGAGACACACACACACAGCGAGAGAAGAAACACAAGCAGGGGGAATGGAAGATGGAAGAATGGAAGAAGAAGGCCAAGGAGGGAGCCCCATTTGGGGCTCGATCCCAGAACCCGGGGATCATGTCCTGAGCCAAAGGCAGACGTTCAACGACTGAGCGACCCAGGAACCCCAGGCTTGCTACTTACTTTTTTTTTTTTTAATCTTATTTGAAAGAGAGGGAGGAAGCATGAGTTGGGGAGAGAGACAGAGGGAGAGGGAGCAGCAGACTCCCCATTGAGCCAGGAGCCGGACTCAGGGCTCAATCCCGGAACCCTGGGATCACAACCTGAACTGAAGGCAGACGCTTAATGAACTGAGCCACCTGGGACCCCAAAGAGGCTTGTTACTTTACATGGCCCCTTAATGGACAGGGGCAGTCTCTTGGGCCAAATGGTTATATGGAGGCAGGTTTATTGCAGTTACCTCTTTTTTTAAATTTTATTTATTTATTTGACAGAGAAACAGCAAGAGAGGGAACACAAGCAGAGGGACTGAGAGAGGTACAAGCAGGCTTCCTGCTGAGCAGCCCCACCCCCCCACCATGTGGGGCTCGATCCTGGGTCTCCAGGATCATGACCTGAGCCGAAGGCAGTCGCTCAACCAACTGAGCCACCCAGGCACCCCATGCAGTTACCTTTCTTACAAGGACCTTTGTCACCTGAAGAACTTTAAGTGAGGCAAAGCTCCTTGAGCTTTTGATTCTTAATTATGGAAAAAGGCTCTACAGTCAAAATTGCTTTGCTCTAGAGAGGAATACTATCACTATTACTGATAACTACTAAAAAGCAGTTACCTAGCAACCTATTCCTACAAATAATGATTTTTAAAAAATAAACAAAACTGAACCTGTTTGGTCATTTTTATTCTCTTCTCAGTTCAGTCCTAGAAAATACAGTCTGGATAACCAAATCACTAGGATGCTGCTAAATCTCATGTCAGCTACAAGTTTTATTTGGGGGTAATGCCCTCAGCAGGAAAGTACGGACTTTTATAGGCAGTTTATATTCCTAACTCAGTTATATAGATGTATTATCAAATAGTCAATGGAATTTAGATATGGAACAGGATTCCAATATTCAAAAAACAAACTCAAAGCTAATATTATTTCTTTATAGCTATAGAATCTGCTCTTTCATGTTCTCCTACTAAAAGCAAAAAGATAGGTTGTTATTAAGGCTAAGGAAAGAGAATGTTGCCAATTCCATTCTACAATCAAATCAGGTAATATTGGATATAAACAGCAGTGATGCCCACGTAAACTGTCAAAGACATTAGTGACAGCACCAGTATAGGGCTGACAGACCCGTGCCCAGATCGGCAAGGTACAACATACTTCAGGGGGCTCAGTCAATTAAGCTTCCGCCTTTGGCTCAGGTCACAATCCCAGGGTTCTGGGATCAGGCCCCGCATCAGGCTCCCTGCTCAGGGGGGGGGTGGCTTCTCCCTCTGCCCCTCCCCTTGCTCATGCTCTTTTTTAAAACATATTTTATACCTTAAGAATTTACTCGTCATTTTGTTGGGGAAAGAATATTAAGACAGAGTTCATATTTAAAAGGCAGCACCACTTAGAGGTGCCTGGGTGGCACAGTCTGATGGACATTCAACTCAGTTTCAGCTCAGGTCACAATCTCAGGATCTGAGATCTAGTCCCCTGTCAGTTCCATGCTCACTGTGCAGTCTGCTCGCTCTTCCTCTCACTCTGCCCTGCCCTCTGCACTTTCTCTCTAAACTAAAATTTTTTTTAAAAGTTAAAAAAATAGTCAATACCACTTAAATCAAATCTAAATTAAACAAGTCCTATCACAATCAAATTTTTGTTTCCTAAAATCTTAGATACAAAATAATCTATAACCATCACCATTACTTTTCAGAAGAGGGGAAGAAAAAAAGGCAATTATTACATAAACTCAGAAGTTCCCTTTTAAAATTAAGATATCTTAATTTGCAACACATGTAGAAAAGTATTTACAGGAGAAGGGGGAAAAATCTTTGTTATTGTAGAGTTAGGTAAACTTGGGTATTAAACTGGCAATGAATGAATGAGGAATGTATGTACACAGCCCAGTACCATACACTTCAGAGTTCACACACAAAGTTACCCTTGGCAAAACATACTGTGTTCGATCGTCAAGAGTCTAAAATGCCTCTAGACTGAATTTAAATTTTTCTAGGTCTTTAGAGGGCTAAAGGGACACTGGTCGACAGCTATTAAAATTCAAGGGGAAATAAATGTTAATGTGTGTTTAGCTTCCATCTTAACTTTCTACTCAATAGCTCTAAAGCTTTTTAGATCCCTGTCTCATTTCTAAAAGGATTAAGGCAAATTGTCTTTTTTAAGTTAAAATTCAAAATAAAACTTTTTTTTTAAACATTTTTTTTTAAAGATTATATTTATTAGACAGAGAGAAACACAGCCAGAGAGGGAACACAAGCAGGGGGAGTGAGAGAAGGAGAAGCAAGCTCCCCGTTGAGCGGGGAGCCCAATGTGGAACTCGATCCCGGGTCTCCAGGATCATGACCTGAGCCGAAGGCAGTTGCTTAACCAACTGAGCCACCCACGTGCCCTCAAAATAAAACTTTTATAAAAGATCTAAATGGAACTTTTACTTGTAAATTTAACTGTTTAAAAGTCTTAAGATCACAAAACTGCTATTGACAACTATAGCTGTCAGTTACTCTGGGTAGACGAAACACTCTCCCTTTTATTAAAGATAAATATAAAATGGCCATATTACGTTTTTATTATAAAAAAGCTATGAATTTGGGGCATCTGGGTGGCTCAGTTGGTTAAACATCTGCTTTGGCTCAGATCATGACCCCAAGTCCTGGGATCAAGTCCTACATTGGGCTCCCTGCTCATTGGGAAGTCCGCTTCTTCCCCTGCTTTAAGTGCTATGTCAAATAAATAACTAAATCTTAGAAAAAAAGCTATGAATTTGATAACAAGTGTGCTATAGTTTCTCTTTTTTTTTTTTAATTTTATTTATTTGACAGAGAGAAACACAGTCAGAGAGGGGACACAAGCAGGGGGAGTGAGAGAGGGAGAAGCAGGCTTCCCGCCGAGCAGGGAGCCCGATGTGGGACTCGATCGCGGGTCTCCAGGATCATGACCTGAGCTGAAGGCAGTGGCTTAACCAACTGAGCCACCCAGGGGCCCCTATAGTCTCTCTTTTAAAAAAGATTTTATTTTTACGATAGAGAGAGAGAGGGAGAGCACAAAGGGAGTGTCAGGCAGAGGAAGAGGGGGAAGCAGACTCCCTACTGACCAGGGAGCCCAATGTGGGACTCAATCCCAGGACCCTGAGATCATGACCTGAGCTGAAGGCAGAGGCTTAAATGACTGAGCCACCAAGGTACAAAAGTGTGTTATATAGTCACTTAATACCATGTTTACACCTTCCTTATTATATATTATTAAAAAAAAAAAAAGGAAAAAAACAGATCCAGTGGGAGAAAGAATGTTTAATAAATGGTGTCAAAACAAATAACTATCTGTTTGGAATAAAAATAAAATTAGATCCTTACACCTTGCACCATATAGAAAAATACATATATTACTGATGGATTCAAGAGTAAAAAATAAAAATGCAAGTACCCAAAATTCTACATACAATTTTAAGGGGCTTACAGACTCCCTAAGGCCCATTCATGGATCTCAGGTTAGGAACTGTTAATTATAATTTCTATTAAAATCTTAATGCTAAGTACCAGATGTGTTTTCAAGATCAAGTCACATGCAACAAATGAAAATGAACACATTAACCATTGTTGTAACTTTATAAAATCTCCAAACTGGAGCTAGAAACAGAGGCATGTCAATACAAATGGACAATGACTTAAAAAAAAAAAAATTACACCAATTTAAATATGTTTGAGTGCATACTGTACAAGTGTATCCATGTCTGTTAACCTTTCAGAAATATAAAATCAGCTAAATCTTTAGTACTTAAAATTCATTATGTGCAATGTTATTCTCAAACTTGATTAAAATAGTTAATAAATACATGTTTAATAGGAATAACTGCAACATACTTAAACATCTAAACATATAATAGGAATTCTATAATATTAAAATGCAATACTTTCACCTGCATTAATCTCATACACAATGGAAAAATACTTGCAGATAATAGCATTAAGAATGCAAATATATTTTCACTGTGGAAGAAAAATAATAAGATTAGAAATCATATATTTTTGTGTAATCTACAAGGAAGCTGTAGATAATCTACATTATGACATTCTATTTTAAAATGAAAACAATTCAATATTTAACTTTACAACAAATTTACTCAAGGCAAAATATTTGTTTATTACAGAACAGGATCTTAAGTCAAAGTAGCAAGGCAACATTAGATCAACCATCTTAGATTTTTTTTTAATGAAGTGTAGCTTTAAAACTATAATAAAGGTGAACATAATAACATGCTCTTCTCTTCTTATAAATGGGATGATGTAGAAAAGCAAAGCTTCAATGTGTAGGGATTGGAACCATCTGCAAAAATTAAAGAAAAAAGTTAACTGTTATCAAACTTTCAAGATTACTTTAAATTAGCAGAATAAATTATTTCACCTTTTTATAAAATCATAAATAAGGAAAATTTCTGTGTAAGGTAAAGGGAAGATTAATTTGTCTATCTCTACCAGCAGGTAAGCTACATGAAGGCAGGGACTCTGTCCACTGCTACATTCCTACTGTTCTAAACCTTATCTGACATACAGACACACTCAAATATTTCTTAGTGAATTAAGTAATCATTAGAGATAAACAGTATGGGATCAGGCTTCTGTCCATCAACAAATGTCCATCAGCTTATGTCCATCTAGCTGTGTTTTTCTCTGTCAAATAAATAAATAAAATCTTAAAAAAAAAATACTGGAGTGTACTTTTTGTGGTAGAAAAAGAGGCCATTTACCAATCTGGAGAGAACAGTGACAATTTCATTAATACAAATTAAAACAATGGAATACCATTTTTCATCTATCATACTGGTTAAAGATTGAAAATCTGACAAGACTCATGTTGGTAAAGAGTGTTGGGAAATGGACATATTCACACATCACAGGTAGAAATGTAAACAGGTGCAACTTTTTTTTTTTTTTTAAGATTTTATTTACTTGACACAGAGAAACACAGCCAGAGAGGGAACCCAAGCAGCAGGAGTGAGAGAGGGAGAAGCAAGGCTTCCCGCCAAGCAGGAGCTCGATCCTGCTTGGGGAGCTCGATCCCGGGACTCTGGGATCATAACCTGAGCTGAAGGCAGAGGCTTAACCACTGAGTCACCCAGGCGCCCCTGGTGCAACCTTTTTAAAGGGCAATCTGGCAACATCTATTAGAATATAAAACCTTTATGTTCTCCACTACCAGGAAACTGTCCTACAAATACAAAACATGCAATGATGAGGATGTTATAGTAATAGAAAAAACAACTGGAAAAACTGTATTCATCAGTGGGGAAACGGGTAAATCAAATAAACTTGTACATCTCTACTATGAATAGTTACTCTGGGTGTGCTTTAAAAAAAAAAAAAAAGTAGTAGCTTTGCATGTGTTGATATAGAAATAGCTCCAAGACGTATTAAGTGAAAACAGCAAGGCACTGAAGAGTATGTACAGAAGAACCATTTTGTCTAATTTTTTAAAATGTAGATATGCATACACTGAGGAGGAGGAATAAAAGGAGACAAATAGAAGTTGTAGAAAGCTTTAACTTTCATTTTGTTCCCTCATGTGCTGTTTTAAGTTTTTCTTTATTTTTTTTTAAAGATTCTATTTATTTATTTGACAGAGATCACAAGTAGGCAGAGAGGCAGGCAGGCGAAGAGTGAGAAGCAGGTTCGCCGCCGAGCAGAGAGCCCGATGTGGGGCCTAATCCCAGGACCCTGAGATCATGACCTGAGCTGAAGGCAGAGGCTTAACCCTCTGAACCACCCAAGTGCCCGTTTTAAGTTTTTGAACCATATAAATATATGTATGACTTTCTTCTAAAAAGATCAGCAGAGACCTCGGGAGCCAGCATCCAAGATGGTCCCAGTGATCCCTACCCTCCTGGTATTCACAACTCTGTACAGTCCCCTCCCACACTGTACACAGTTGGTCTATGTGACCATAACAATACAGCCTAAGTGATAGTGTGTCACTTTCAATGTTAGGTTATGAAAGACACTGTGACTTCTGTTTTAGTCTTTTGCTGTCATCTCTCGGATCACTCACTCTGAAGGAAGCCAGCTACCATGATGAAATGGCCCATGTAGCTTCACTGGACTTGCAAACAACCACATGAATGAATTTGGAAATGATTTTTCAATCCCCAATCATAACCTGAAATAACTGTAGACCCAGACAACAGCCTGGCTGCAACCTCAAGAGACCCTAAGCCAGAAACACCCAGCTCAACTGTACACAGAATACTGACCCTCAGTTTGCTGTTTCAAGCTGCTAAATGTGGTAATGTTACCCAGCAATAAGTAACTAATATAAGGATTGTGTGGGTTGTGGGATTTATATGCCTTTTTTCTTCATACTTCTCCTTATTAAAAAAAAAAAAACACAACAACCAATAAGTGTTTTTTAAAATTCTTGTCGATATTTCTGAAGTAACCCTACTGAATAATTATGACACAATTTTACTTACTTGGAACTCTTATCTGGTAGTGATTAAGTGCTGTAAGGGCTTCTACGGCATCAGTTTTGCACTCCCATTCTAATAATCCAGAAAGCGTTTTGGCAGAAGCTAAAACAAAACAAAGAAACACAAAGCCAGTTGTTATTTGCTTGTCATCAGCTTAACCAGAAACCTTAAAAAGAGGGAATGTGCACTTACGTTTTGCATCAAACACTTTATACTTGATGAATGTAAGAACTTCATGGTCATTACATAACTGTCAAAGAAATGTAAAACTCATTAAAAATATGGCCAAAATAATATACCAGCCTTTTTTCTTTTAGAAAGCAAATTTTATGGGGCATCTGGTGGCTTGGTTAACTGTCTGACTCCTTATTTCAGCTCAGGTCACGATCTAAGGGTCGTGAGCACTGAGCCCCAGTGTGAAGCCTGTTTAACATTCTCTGCTCCAACTGGCCAACAGACACATTAAAAACTGCTCAACATCACTTGGCATCAGGGAAAAACAAATCGAAACCACAATGTGATACCATCTCACACTGGTCAGAATGGCTAAAATTAACCAGTCAGGAAAGGACAGATGTTGGTAAGGAGGTGGAGAAAAGGGAACCCTCCTACACTGTTGGTGGGAATGCAAGCTGGTACAGCCACTCTGGAAAACAGGATGGAGATTCCTCAAAAAGTTGAAAATAGAGCCACTCTACGAACCCAACAATTGCACTACTGGGTATTTACCCCAAAGATACAAATGTAGTGATCCAAAGGGGCACGTATACCTCAATGTTTATAGCAGCAATGTCCACAATAGCCAGACTATGGAAAGAGCCTAGATGTCCATCAACAGATGGATAAAGATGATGTGGTATATATATATATATATATATGTGGTGTACATACACACACACACACACACACACACACACACACACACACACACACACAATGGAATATTATGCAGCCATCAAAAAACCGGAATCTTGCCATTTGCAAGGAGATGGATGGGAACTAGACGGTATTATGCTAAGCAAAATAAGTCAATCAGAGAAACACAATTATCATATGATCTCATTGATATGTGGAATTTGAGAAACAAGGCAGACGGCCCTACCGGAAGAGAGGAAAAAATGAAACAATACGGAATCAGAGACTCTTATCATAAGAGACTCTTAATCTCAGGAAACAAACTGAGGTTTGCTGGAGTGGAGAGGGGTGGGAGGAATGGGACAGCTGGGTGATGGGCACTGGTTAGGGGATATATATGGTAAGCGCTGTCAATTGTGTTAAGACTGATGAATCACAAACTTGTATCCCTAACTTACACACTGTGTATTAATAAAAATAAATTAAAGAAAAAAAAAAGCATCTGACTCGTGATTTCTGCGCAGGTCATGATCTCAGGGTTGTGGGGTCTAGCCCTGCCTTGGGCTGCATGCTTGGCGGGTGTCTGCTTGAGATTCTCTCTCTCATCCTGCCCCTCCCCCCACTGAGGTGCACACACTCTCTCTCAAATGAGTAAATAAATCTTAAAAAAAAAGGGCGCCTGGGTGGCTCAGTGGGTTAATGCCTCTGCCTTCAGCTCTGGTCATGATCTCAGGGTCCTGTGATCAAGGCCTGCATCGGGCTCTCTGCTCAGCAGGGAGCCTGCTTCCTCCTCTCTCTCTGCCTGCCTTTCTGCCTACTTGTGATCTGTCAAATAAATAAATAAAATCTTAAAAAAAAAAAAAAAGATTCTCTCTGCCTCTCCTCTGTCTCTTCCTCACCATTTCCATGTGCACACATGTGCTCATGCTCTCAATCTCTCTCTAGAAAAAGAAAAAGTACACTTTATGGCAGTATTTAAGTCTGGCATGAATGAATGAAACGTGTTTTTAGACTGTTAAGTTCTATGAGAAAATCAACTTTAAAAAGTGATGTTCAATAAACTAGGTAAATAATTTAGTGCTGTACAATAAAACTGAAATTATATTCTGAGAGTTGTAAGGATTTATCTAGTACCTGAGTAGGGAGTGAAGTTCCAGAAAAATCAATTCTTTACTGAAACATTTCCTACTATTTGGCAAAAAGGCAAGGATATATAAAATTTTGCCATGGGCAGTATTTTTTTATTTATAAGAGAGAAAGCATGAGCATAAGGAGGCGGGGAGAGGAAGAGCAAAGGGAGCAGGAGAAGCAGGCTCTTTGAGCGGGGAGTCCGATGCAGGACTTGATCCCAGGACCCTGGGATCATGACCTGAGCAGAAGGCAAATGCTTAACCAACTGAGCCACTCAAGCGCCCCCTGTTATGGGCAAGATTTAAGGACATAATAAAAGAGCTTTTTGAATGGAGAAGTCAGGTATCTCATTCTAATTCAGACTCTCAAAAAGACTGAGCCACAAACCAACAAAAGATTACAAAGTTTAATGAACACTGGGGACCAGAAAAGTATAATAGTCAAAGAGTAACCATAAAGAACCAAATAAATAACAGAATACTAATAACATCAAAAGCAGATGATAAACAGGGCAAGACTTTAAATGAGGCTAAAATATTATAAATTTTAAAATAAGAAATAAGATTTCTGGGGTGCCTGGGTGGCTCAGTAATTAAGCATCTGCCTTTGGCTCAGGTCATGATCCCGGAGTCCTGGGATTGAGCCCTGCATCAGGCTCCCTGCTCAGCAGGAAGCCTGCTTCTCCCTCTCACTCCCCCTGCTTGTGTTCCCTCTCTCACTGTGTTTCTCTCTGTCAAATAAATAAATAAATTCTTAAAAAAAAAAAACAAAACAGGATTTTTTTACCTTTGTGAAAGTCTCCTCTGTGACACACAATGGAACATTATAATAATGCAACACACATGAGGGTGGCTGGATTATATTCTTAGATGCTTGACCAGCACTTGTAAAGCGATTATTTTTGCTCATTGCAAAATCTTTGTAGCTACTTGTACCATCCTCCAGCTCAAATATTTGACTGGGAACAACTGAATGTTGTTTAGACACACTAAAGATTGGGAAGGAAAAAGGTATAGAACAAACCTTGTTAGATAAAAAAGAACAAGTAGGCAGTGTCAAAATATTATTATCTACACCTGCATCAATTTTAACAAATAAGACAAATGTAGCTATTTAAATGTGATTTAATTAGTTAATATTTTAAACACTTATTTGAATATTTAAGTTGTAATCCATCACTCTTATAATTTTGGTATATTCTCACATTAGGAAACTTCACATAAAACTTGCCCATTTTTAACATGCTGTTTTACGGTAACACTAAAAACTAGGTATACATGAGCAAAACCTGAATTATATGACCCTAATATATTTTGTCTAAAATGGTAACATTATAGATGATAGTTTCAAATGTGCTCTCAATTACATTAAAATATTCTGAAACTGAAATTACTATCTCTAATAAAAATGAAGATTTTTTAATACTTTTAAAATTTACCACTTAAGATAATTACCAAACATTAAGTCTTTTCCCAAATAATTTGACATTGTTAAGATGTGTGACAGCTCTTTCTACAGCATACTCATCACCCATTTCTACCAGTGCTGTACCAGGAATGGTCTTCATAAATTTTACCTGTAAATACAAAATCCCAAAAAGGTGACCGTTTATTTCCCTCCTACAGTAACAGAATTTCTTAAAGAGAGTATGATTTAAGTGGCTGAGGTCAAATACAGAAGATCACCTGGAATCTTGACTTTACTCTGCTGTGCTATTAGATACTTATAATTCAACAAAGTTATTAAAAAGGAAGACTATAATTCTACTGTGTAGCACAATGGCTCTGCTATTTATTGTGTGATTGGTGCAATTTTCTTCTCTGAGGCACAGACTTCCCTATAAATCAGAGACAATGATAACATCTGGTAGGGTTCATCATATTTATTCATTCAACAAATTATTTATTAGGGGCCTAAAATGTTTTGATAAACACTGTGCTGGTACTAGGGATTAATGGTAAACATGATAGACATGGTCTTCTTGAAACATATTCTGATAGGTAGGTCAAACATTTTGAAGTAAATAATAATAACCAACTACTCAGAATGCTGTTAAAGCAATAAACAAGATGCTATAAAAAATAATGCATGACGGTCTTCAGACAGCATTGCCAGCAGGAAGGCTTGTACGAAGTAGGGGCAGTTTTAAAAACAGGCATACTTCACAATTTATCACAGCATTCTGGACAGAGGCTGTCTATCCTCTTATAATATTCTAATTTTAGTAGATAACACCATAGTAATAAGGGTTAAATGGGTTAAAGTAAGATAATCGTTCAGCATAGTACCTACCCCTTAAACTCCTTAAATAGCTATTTTGTAGCACTAACATTCATGACACCTTGAACATACTTGTTAGCCTTAAAAGAGTACTATGAATGTATTTACAAAACAAATGCAGCATAACATTTATATCTACCCTTGCAACTATCAATTTTAATGGGCTACCCCAGTGTTTTTATACCATACCTGTACTTGAACAAAACTCAGTTGCAGGACTTTTCAGCTTTACTTGAAATCAATTATCTTCTTGTGGGCAAAATTTCTATACCTTGATTTAATCCAATAACATCCTACAAATCTAACAATGCCTAAATATCTCAGGTTAAATATGTAGCTTTTACACTTGTAAATCTAAAAAACCTAAAAAAAAAGGTAAGCGTAATTACCTCATATACAGGTCTTTTGAAGGATTAGCATAGCTTATGTTTCATGGTATCGTAATAGATTGTTTAGAATGTCTAAAAATTTTTGACATGTGAGACTGGAATTGCTTAAGTTTATCAGACAAAATGATTTAAGTTTTGAGACAACTAGTTCATAACAGAAAATAAAAAGACATACTAAGGATGTTGATTAAACTGACTGATTCTGATTGTCCACAAATGTGAAAAGCACAAACATAAAAGTAACATTATGTGGTTAAGATTAAAATACACATTAAAGCCCATAAAGTTATCAAACATGCAGTTCCTAAACCCTAACTAACACCTAGATATCTAAGATAAATGTCTGTGTGAAAAAATCTGAACTACTTCACCCAATGTTGCTAAAGATGTTCATGTATTCCTGGCAAGTTATATAAGCAGAAATACCCCATATGTTAGCCCTAGACCAAATGTGGGATTTTCTTTCTTTGCTAAATGCAGTCAAATGGTTATGTTGAGGAACTTCTTGTTTCAGAGATTTTCTGAGTTGCTTTCTCAGTTCAATGAGCCTTTATTTTAGAATTAATGAACTAAGAACTAAGAGTACCAAGCCATGCTCCTGCTCCCACAGATTTATGACTCACATGCTTGTACCTTTTTATTGTTGTGATAAGAACACTAAAATCACTTAAAACAATAGAAAAAAATAACATTATCTCAATACTGAGACTCAACTGGCAAGTGTATCAAACAACTGGTAACTTAAGATGACCAATCATTTCCCCAGTTAAATTTTCCATGATTCTTTAGAAAACAGTTTAAGTATCACTTTATGATTGGAACTATTTTAAATATTTATGAAATATCAATGAACAAAACATCACAGATCTGGGGAAATGGCTGTCTAATGAAAATAAGGTTATAGCTTTAAAGATCTTTAAAACATGTAAAATTTAAATGTTTTGCTACTTTTTGAGTATAAGCCTCCAGATAGTTTTGGATACATTCTTTCAAAGTGGGTCAGTTTCAAACAGTGATAGAGCTAAAAGCACATCGTTCCTCAGAAGATACTGGCACTCCAGCATTTGGGAGGCAATACTGAAACCTAGAACTCTCCTAAAATTCATGACTTGTGGCCAAGCTTCATGAAAGGAATTGCTCTTTCAAATTCTATAGTTCAACATGTTAAGTGCTAGAAACACTTTGCAACAATAAAAAATACAGGCTACTAATTGATTAAACTACTGTTTCAGACTTCTATTTATAATAGCTACTTTTAAAGTATTTTTAGTACCAATAACCTATACTGATCACTTTCCAACAAAAAAAAATTTTTGAAGTTCCTACCTAATAAATTTTTAGCTTATGTGGGTTACAACTAAAAGAACTTTTATGTTCCTAATACAAGGAAAAGAGATATACATTTGCTGCCTTTTCAAACTTTCCTACTAGATATCCTAGTCAAAGAAATTAATATAAAATGAAACTTACCTTTTCAATATTTCCATATAAGCAGAACAGGTTGAACACTCTTGAACAATTCATTTTTAGCTGATGTAATCCACTAACCATTACAACTGAACCAGAGGGATTTCCTCCATGCATGTAAGAGGAAGAAGCCTGTGGTAATGGATATGCAACAAGTTCAGGTGTATCTCGAGAGCCCATCCTGTAACGACTTGGTAAAGGCAATAATGGACCATGGGATCCTATAAAAATGATAAACAAAACAAAATACAACTTAGCAGATATACTTCACTACACTAAAAGTAAACACTTCTTATTAGCTAGTTTGATGTATGTCCAAGGAAAACTCAAATGTATTAATATTCAAATGTAACCTGTGGGGATTAATACAACCTGTTTCTCTATATCAGATCCAAGATACACTGACCTGCACACCCTTGCATATGCATTAGGCTTTAAGTTTCTATTTTTAAAAGCACTGTTTAACTGAAAAGTATGTAAAATCAGGCCATAGACAGCAGGGATGGGGAGAATCAGTGTAAGACTTCGGGCCACTATGTTTAAATTATATCTTAATTTAAAAAAAACCAAAACCTTCTGCCATCATCTTTTGGAGGGTAATACAAGAAAATATAAAGTGAATTCTCAGAAACTATCTCTATACAGGCATAACAAAAAGAACATCTCTTTAGTTCCATTGAAAAGCTATCTCCTTGAATATATTTTACTGTAACATGCTTTCTGGTACTTTATTCCCCTGATTCTAATTTAGGAAACAAAACCCCTAATTTCATTAATATCTTACCGACTCAAACGTGTCATTTATTCAGCACCCTGTATTATCTGAAACATCAAGAACCCAGAATAATGCCTGAATATCTGAAACTGTTGTCACAAAACGCAAACAAATCTATGTCTCATACTGAGAATCCTTATTAATAACCAAATTTCTAATTTTAGAGTAGATCCAAACAAACTTTGATTTATCCAGTTTCCCCATCTGTAACAGATTGGAAGTAACAAGAAAAATAAAGCTAAAGTGAATGGAACAGACAGGAATGGGGGAGTCTGGAAAAACTGGTACTAAAAGCAGGCACAGGGCACATTCACTACAGCAAGAAGAGAAAGTCGTAAGAAATGAGAAGCAACTAAGACACCAACTCATAAACTGGTGGTTGCCGGAGGAGAGAAAAGTGGTGGTAAAATAGTAAAGGGGATTAAGTATCAATTCTCAGTTACAAAAAAAGAAGTCTCCGGGATGAAAAGTACTGCAGAGGGAAGATGGTTACAGTAATACTGTAATAACGTTGTATGGTACTACACTTATCATGGTGAGCACTGCACAATGTAAAGAATCATCCAATTGCTATGCTGTATACCTGAAACCAATTTAACGTTGTATGTCAGCTATACTTCAATTTAAAAGCAGGAACTAAAATGGAGGCATAGCTCAGAAATATCAACCCGTACATGTTAGGTGCTCCTGAGTTAGTGATTATAGAGACATACTCTTGTAACATGGAAAGGTTGTCCTGATGTGCAAGACATCAACCCAAACACCCAAGTCTTTTCCTCATTTCTCAAGAAGTAAAGAATATGTAATGCTACTGACTCCCATTTTTATGTAAGACTAAGGGACACTTGTCATCTACTAAGCTTACTAAGAACTACATTTTGGTATTCATAACATGCTATTAGAGCTTATGCAGACTCCAATTCAGTATATAGTATTCTAAATATAGCTGCCATTCATAACAACACAGCAATACTACCAGTGAGCACACACACAGTGTGAATTCCTACAATTTCATGGAGGAAGAAACACTTCACTAATGCATCATAAATCAGTTTTGTCTTAAAACTTCAACTGCCCTTCTTGTTGATAATTAGTAGTTTATCAAAAGAAACAATATAGCTCATGGTGCGTTACTTGTTAGTAGCAACACATATTTTGAACTCTAATTTAAACTTTATACATATGTTGGAGTCAAATACCAATCATTCTTATCCCTACTGTAAAAGTACATGTCCATACTATACTGTCCCTCCATTACCACTATTTGCTTATATGGTAAAGACACTTCACTATTATCACTAAATTTTCTTTCTCATAGACAGTAGACAGGTATGTAGTGGAAACTTCCACTCTACTTAAGTTGGCCAAGGTCCAAAAATGTTGAGATCCACTCAAGGTAACAAATTAATTCCGTGCTAGAGAATATAACTGATGTTTGTAATTATGACCTCAACCATAAGGATTAAATTATTATCTATACTATTTAAATTGTTGCCTGATTGTTTAAGAAAAAGTAGAAATATTTTAAAATGTTTCTATACATAAAACAAAAAGTTCATACAAAATGTTTTGATGCTTAAAAGCTAAGAGGTATTAAAAAAATTCACTCGTAGAAAATGCTAATAAATGGATTACCATCTGGAAGGCATTTCTCATACTTTCTTTGGTCCAAAAAGAAAAAAATAAAAATAAAAAATCAAATCAAATCAAATCAAATCTTTGGTCCAGGAGCAATATCCAAAGATGCTAGCAATTAATATAAAAACTTTTCTTAGACCCACAGAAAATAAATCTGTATAAAAGTTGCAAAAATAATACTTTTCAAGTATGAGAATATCTACCAGTTCATCTCATTGGACAGGGCTTCCCAAAGTAAAAGATTTAAAGAATTGTGAGAGCACATGTTTATACTACTATAATAAACCAATGAATACATTTAATCTAATTAAAAAATTAAACCTTTTCTATTCCCTCATTCTCATATACCATCATAAAGGAAAACCCACATATGACACCAAAATGCAAAAACACCTATTTTGCTGAACTGTTGATTTGAAGGGATACAGCTATGATTTGCAGGTTTTTTAAAAGGCTCAACATATCACTAGCACCTACTCCCATCTTCTTTGCTTTTCCCCCAATTTCCTCACTTTACTTCTCTTCTCTACCTTTTTTTAGTCAACTCTCTTCCTATATTCCATTCTGCTTACCTCCGGAAAGCAGAACAAGTTATCCTCAGAGAGTTAACTGTTTCAATGGACACAGCTCAGAATGGATGCCCCTACACAACCCCATCACAACCATTCCTCCTCAGCAGGACCCTACTTAACTGCCAATGCAAAGAATTTTGCAGCTCTCTTTAAGTAAGCTTACATTTTAAAATTTACACACACAAACACACACACACACACACACAATCAATTAGGGTATGAAACTGGCAAAGAATTTCACAATAGGTTTTTAAAAATATAAAGTTCTTCTAGGCATGCATATACTTTTATTTATACAATTTTTCAGTAAGATATATTTTAGAAAGAAAGGCAAACCTGAAAACCCATACTGAGAAAAGTCTGTGTCAACACTACCACAGTAGGGTTCTTTTCTTCATTTATTCTTTCACAGATTTTTCTAGACCCGTTTGGCAAAATATTTAAACAATTTTTAGCCTTCTGCTGACTGCCATGACACAAACTCCACAACTACAGTACAAACTTGTGATTAGCAAGTTTGTAACCTTTGTAACCTCCCACTATGGAAAGCACAGTTGGCTCCTAATAAGTGTTTCTTTACTGAGGGAGCAGAACTATCCATATGACCAGATTTAATATTTTTGCTGTTAAACAAACAGCTAAGAAAAATGATCAAGGAACTTACTGAAACAACTGTAGGAAGATTTTCATTACATACCATACTTACTTTTCTGACAACAAAGAGATGGTTTTAATCACTTCTGCCAGATAGACTACCATAGCAACTTGAACACACACACACACACACACACACACAAACACAAACACACAGGTAACAAATCCCTGAGTTCAAAAAAAGACACTAAGGAATAAGCTAAAACTCATGGCCAAGAACAGTCATCAAACATATAGGCAATCTGAAAACATTACAGACAGCAGGCAATACCGGGAGATTTTCAAAGATAAATCCCAAGAGAACAATATAGCAATTTCTATCTTCTACAACTTCTAATATCATTGTACTTCATCTTTAAAATACAGACTAGGTGGAGTCAATAACTACTACTAAAAACTAAAAAAGATTTAAAAATACAGAACTTATAACCAGTTTAAAGTCTTACCAAGAGAAATTCTAAACAAAAGAATAAGTCTGTCTACCCCTATAAGAACAATAGTCTGATACCTCACTTTTCCTGGGGAAGAATATTATTTAATCTTACCAACAAAGCAAACGTTACAACTGAGAAGTTTTAAAAGAGAATTAAGTACAAACAAATTTAGCCAAAGCCAAAATACCAACTGTAGAACTAAAGAATTAGGCTCTAACCAGAAACATGTTTCTTTTTGACAAATACCTCATTCTTTCTGCCTTTCTTACTCAAAGTTCCTCTTCGTTCATAATTGCAAGAATGGAAGAAAATATACTTACTAAGCAATAATATTTCTTTTTGGTCCTCTAAGAGACCAGTGCCCATTACTAATCCAAACCAATCCGAACCAAACCAAAATGGTCAAAAAGCTTTCAATCCCCAACCAATAGCTCTCATTCATCTCAAGGATTGTATGATATATCAATATCCTAAGAAAACAAAGGATTCTGGACAACTCCTTGGGTGTACATTATAAGGAACTGATCCCCTATAAACCAAGTCAGGTGAGCAGGAAAAATAGAGACAAGAAATGTGCCATTCTTCATCAGAAATACAAAAATTCTAATAGTTCGTCTATACTACCTTCCTTCTGCCTTGACAAACTTACCATAGCCATCATGTCTAAACGAAGAAGGGTGTTCTCCCAAAATGGCTTGTCTCTGGCGACCCTTTCCTCTATCTGACACAAAAGTAGAAACATGGTTTTAACAATTTTGACCCAAGTACTTAACAGAGTACTCACATGGGAAACACCCATTCAAAAACATCCATTACAATTCATAAAAGAAATATGATTCCTGGTTAACTTTAAACATCCATTCATATCCAATTTAAATACAAACACCAAGAGTTTAAGGAAGTAATTCTATCTAACAAATTCCACTTAACTTGAAAATATCTTTTTGGCAAATGCCAAATACAATCACACTTTCAAATTTAAGGAAAGAATGGATACTTTTCAGGAAGTGAACATACACAATTCTAGAGTTTGACACTGTACAAAAGTTTTTACCAATACATGTCTTTAAAACAAGCTTTAAGTGCAGTACTTTTGAAAGACAGTACCTGAATCATACTATTAGCTTCAACAGCAACACATTTTCAAAGTGGGCTTCTTTCAAGAAGTTCAGCATAAGCCAACAACAACCTGTATTACATGGTTTCACAATCAGTAAACACAGAGTATTTTGTATGTATATACACATATTTACAAACACCTACTGACTTGAGAGCTGGAAATTTGCACATCACTGGCCCATTTTGTATCATGGATTGGTCATTGTCTATAGACCTTAACACCAGGCAGGACTATGAGCATCCCTCCAAAGTTTAAATATGCCAAGATAAAGCTAACCAAGGGGGCTACATTATTGGATGAGAGTACTACAATACTCCTAAAAAATAATTTTTACTCTAGCTACGTTTTCAGGAAAGGCATGCCAATTTTCCTAAATTTGAGACATCAAAAAAAAAATTACTTGTAAGTTTCTAAAATAGCACTTCCTATGTTGGTTGGTAAATTTTAGAAACTACTATACAATACTTTTAGAAAGTCTGCTGATCAAATTATAGTACCAAGATTTTTTTAAATGTATCTTATGACTCTGGTCATTCTAATCTTTGAAAATTCATAGAAAGACTTTCTATAAATCCTTAGTCACCTAAACAAATGAGGTTTATGGGAGATGAGAAATAATTTTCACTTCAGCCTAGAGAAGTATCATTTTATGTACCTATTCCAAGTTATCACAGCATTAAAAGGGACCTAAGAGGTCATCTAATTCACCTTTTATTCAGTGTATAAATTCTCTTTACACCATCCCTATCAATTGGAACCATCTAGCCCTCTGTTTACCCAACACCAATAACAAGGTACTCATTACTTTCCCTTACATTTTCAATTGGTCCTAATTAATGAGATAATTTTTGTATTGTATAGAAATTGGTCCTCTACCCATATTCTATCCCGTTTGGGACTCACAGACTTAGTCTTTCTCCAAAAACCCGCTCAGATGCTTCCAAGTTATTAAGATCCTCCCTTCATTTCCCCAGTCATTTCTTCTCCAGTCATTCACAGTTCCTTCTTTCCATTCCATGGGTTCCAGCATCATTTCAGTCCCACTCCTGCTTCTGTGAATACCCCTCTACTTAAGCATGCCACTGAACACTACATGTAATTCCTTATCTGATCTAAGGAATTTTAAACCAAAACCACCATAATGTCTTCATGGCTCAGTTTTATTGATCCAGTTAACAGTGTGCTATATAAAGAAAGAGCACTAGATTGGGAATCAGAAGATTCCAATGTGACCCCTAATTTGCTGTATAATCACAGAAACTCATAATCTTCATTCATAAAATGAAGGAGTTAGAGAGGATGGTCTCCCAAGGTATCTTTCAACCAAACATTCTCATTATTAATTCTCTTCATTTGAAGCATTCACTACCTAATATAAATAAGTCACATAAAACAAAAGTGTGCAGGAGTCAAATACTGATTACATCACTCTATAAATAGTGGTTTGTGACTTTTCATGAATTCATCTGAAATCTGATGGAAGATATATACCTTCTTCCCCCAAAAATGCACACATACACCAGTTTTGTTTAACATTTCTGGAATGATTCTATGGAGTCCAGGCTAAGAACTTTTTACACTAAAATGTAATTTGGGCTGAAAAGGACTTTTAAAAATTAGGTTGTATTTATTACAGTTCTTTTTTGGTAGAAAAACTTACAATTCAGTATCAACTTGAGTGGAAGATGAAGTCACTACAAAAATAAGAACAGACACTGCGAATCTTGCCAGACAAATACCAGGAATTAGAAAGCAAGAGTATTTTTCCCTTGAAAACCAACTAAACTTTTGCTTTACTTCTTTATATTTCACTATTTAAATATCTACCTCAAACATTTCTAACCTTTTCTCATTCTAATTCCTGGTATGAAAAACTAATCTAAGCTGGCTCTGCATAAACTTAAGACCTTCTAAAAGAACAGATGCAAACACTATTAAAATAAGAAGCATTATCTACAAATGTTTTAAGCGACATTAAGAGAAACGTAACCAAAACTGTTTCAAATGAGTTTGTTTTTTTTTTAAAGTATTCAGTAACAGACTGTAATTTCACAGAAGTGAGAGATTTCTCATCAACCACTTGTTCTGTTGTTTGAGTACTAAGGCTTTGTTTTCCAATACTGTATTCAACTGTACCAAGCCTATGCCAAGCAGATTTGTAGGTAGGGGAAAATGTGGGGTCCAGCCAAAGCTGCATCACAATACAAACCTGTTTGCAACCCCATGCATAAGGCAAGATGGTTTCCTAAGAACTGAGAATTAAAGGGGCCAATCATCCAAAATTCTAAATATTGCAACATGCAAAGGATTATCATACTGTCTTTTATGTTTTCTTTTGTTAAGAACACATGCACTATCGAATCCCTACTGCCCAAAGATATTTTGGATGCCATAAAAGTTTTTCCTACTTTATGGACTCTTACAGATATGCTCATCTTGGTGAGTTGTTTCAACATGTGGTTCAAACACTGATATTGTAGTTGAGGTGTAGCCAATACTGCAGCCCCCTTGTTTTTACAAGATCCACATTTTAACTTGTATATTCCAAAATTGCCACACAGTTAGTTGAACAATTTTATCAGTCAAATCTATGCTCATGAAATTTATAAGTTATAGGTGAAAATGCATCTCAAGTGAAATGCTCTTATTTTAAGATTTATCAAGTTTAAATATAGTCTAGCTTGAACAGTCATGTTACTTTCACCTACATTTGAAATGTCAAAATTTCTAGTTACACAAGTTAACATGAGTGATAACCTTAAATTGTTACAAGAAGTGACAACTTATAAACAGCCACTTTACAAAAAAGTCAAACCACACAGAAACCATCTTTAACATATAATGCAATTTTCATCATTACGTTAATCTGTTCAATGTCCACAGTTAAGGGAAAAAAAACCCCAAAAGAGCAAATTTAAGTGCAGCAAATGTGCACCTTTCTAAACCTTTTATCTTTAATATCTGTGTGGATTGGTTGAGCATTAGCAATTCTCAAGACCTATAAACTGGCCCTGGTTATTTGCCAATTAACAATTTGAATCTAAATCTAAAAACAGTTACATTAGTGGGCATTAAGATTTACAACATTGTAAATAAAGTCTAGTACCCATTAGTGAAAAGTCTTAAATTCTACAACTGAAACCTTAAGGGAAATCAGACCAATATATACATACAACTTGAATAAATGGGCACAGTCTATCATGGTGTTCATCCCATGCAAGTCTGAAGTACTGTTAAGTGTCCTCCTTTAAAAACTTGGGGTGATGGTGCATGCAGTATGCAGTCAAGGTGAATTGCAAGTCTGAGTTTTTCAGAGGGCTTTTTGCTGATGCCGATGTTGTGCATGATGAAGTGTAGAGTCAGCCTGCTGGAGTCCTCTATCCTTCTTAATGCCTCGTCCAGCTTGGGGGAAAAGTCCTTTCCATAGAGAAGCAGTGTGCAAGTTTGCAGTTTGTAAGGAATATTCTGAATCATTTTCCTCTCCTCCAAAGAGAGAGAGCTGCTTGGAGAAATGCAAGTCCTTGAACTGCGGGCGTGCCTGTATGTATGGGCTCCTTGTTGAACTAAATATAAATAACTCAGTACATACCAGTAGGGGGCACTAATTTCAAGGTTATTTTCCAGCATTACATGGCCTTTAGCAACAAAAGCATTCAACAACAAGGTTTTCTTTCTTTTTATTTTTTTAAGGTTTTCATTTGAATGAACTAGCTTGCCTCAGGAAAAAGGAATCTAACTGCATGTAAAAGTTTGTCAGCAGATGTAAGTACACTCTAAAATGCATAAAATACTTACCTCTTCTTCCCAAATATGGTTTAGTGTAGTCCCAACTGTCATTGTCATTCCTAATAACATTTAGACGAGTTGGCTGTTAAGATTAAAAAGAAAGTAAGCTCAAATTGTATATTAAAAGCATAAATATTTCTTTGGCAAAGTGCTGAAAAAATATTTACCCTTGCATATTCGATTTTTAGTGTGCAACATCCAGCATAAATATCTGCTCCATTGAGTGCTGCTTTAGCTTTCTGGGCACAGAGGACTGATTCAAACATAAGCTCTATTAAGGAAATTTGGTTTAAAGTGTCCAATATTTAATCATTATTCACTGCCTAAGAAAAGGACTGAAAATAATCAAACATAACTCTCGCTTCTAGAAATGTCTTACCAATAAAGTTTCTAGATGAATTTTAGGAGAACTTATTTTTAAGATTCGGGGTACCAAAGAAAACATAATATGAACCAAACTATCTACATTAATTCTTCTAAATCATCAAAAGTACTTTATAAATTGAAAAGAAGAAGGGAAATGGAGCATGATCCAATTTTCTGGCAACTGACAGTGTGCTATCACGAAACAGGAAGTATTTTACTCTTAAAAGAGGAAAAATATGGGGCGCCTGGGTGGCTCAGTCGTTGTGTATCTGCCTTCAGCTCGGGTCATGATCCCAGAGTCCCAAGATTGAGCCCCACGTTGGGCTCCCTGCTTGGTGGGAGGCCTGCTTCTCTCTCTCCCACTTCCCTGGCTTGTGTTCCCTCTCTAGCAGTGTTTCTTTCTGTCAAATAAAAAAATAAAATCTTAAAAAAAAAAGAGAGAAACATTAAAACATTAACTAGATAAAACAAAAACAAAACTATGTACAACAGATATTTGATTTTTATATATTTCTGAGAAGACAGAGTTTTATCAAATGTTATCTTCATTTTATTGGTTTTAAGAATTACTTGGGTCTATAGAGTTGTTAAAAAAAAAAATCAGGACGCCTGGGGGGCTCAGTAATTAAGCGTCTGCCTTCAGCTCAGGTCAAGATCCCTGAGTCCCAGGATCAAGCCCCACAACACATCAGGCTCCCTGCTTGGGGGGAAGCCTGCTTTGTCTCTAGCTGTGTTTCTCTCTGTCAAATAAATAAATTAAATCTTTAAAAAAAAAAAATCAAACCACCAAAGTGGTTAAAAGGGGGGGGGGGCAAAAAAAGCACCTTGCTTCAAGTCAACACCATTAAGAGTCTGCTGTGTACCCCCCCTTTTTCTATGCATACACATGTACACATAGGTTGGGGATTATACTATACATACTAGTTTGCAACTTGCTCTTTTTACTCAAAAATTAAATTTCACCAAAAAAAAGTTCTTACATAATCCATGACAATTTGAAAGATTCAACAAAAAAAGGTAAGAAGAGTTTTATATTATTGACTCTCTACAGTTCTGGCACTTCCAAATTACCTATATTAAGGAGAGAGTCAGAAAAGTCCATTTGGGAACGTTTTAAAAAGTAAGCACTGGGTGTTATATGCAACTAATAAATCATTGGACAGTACAACAAAACTAATGATGTACTTATATGTTGGCTAACTGAACATAAAAAATTTTTAAAAATAAAAAGGTACAAATGTACACATTATCAAACAGTGTTATTTTTTCCCTATTAAAAAGAGAAAGAATACTATGAGATAAAGCACGGGAATGTTTTTAAGTAGCAAGTTATTTTTATCTGTGGGTACTGCAGTTTCATTTTTTAAATTAAACAAGTAGGTTTTTGGGGAAGAGTAGAGAATACCACCTGCCAAGATATGATTAAGCAGAAAAAAAATAAAACCATATTACACAGCAATCTTATACATCAATAAAAAAAATTTCTAAGTAAAGGATATTCAACCATTGCTTGTATCCCATTTCTCTTGAATATAACAATACGTTGTACTTTTCCAACAGGGTTGCATACAGTATATAAAACATCCTATGAAGAAGAAGAAAACAAGATTTCTTCACATTTTATATTGGGAAAAACTAGAAAATTATACCCTGCTTTTGTTTAACTTAAAAAAAAAACCCTCAAGATGTCATTTCTATCCATTACTAATTAAACTGTCAAAAACTGCTATACTTCTAAAGTTATTTCCTCACCCATACAGTATAACAAACATTAGAGAAGTTACAAGGAAACATTTCAAAAAAACTGTTACCTTTATCTTCTAAATAAATCCTTGACTGTTATTTTAAGAGGTACCTAAAACGTCTGACAATACACAGTAAGTACACCAAAACTATAATCAATTAATTTGTTTTGTTTTCCAAATGTGACTCCAGAATATTTTAGAACCCCCTGAATTACAGTAATAAATTTTTATTAAGAAGTAGTAACAGATCAACTTGATATTTATTTTTCAAGTGACAACCGACTATATAAAGATTTCACGAAGATCATTTATACAAGGTTAGACGTCAGCAAACAAGATCCCTGAATTAAACAGAGAGAACCTAAATAGCTACTTAAGAATAATTCTTCACCTATCAAATTTCTTAAGCACCTACAATTACACAGTGGCACCATTAGGTTCTAGGGATACAACCATAAACAAATCAGAGTACTTGTACAAGATTAGGTACATTCTTTCTCCCCAAACACAAAATACTGTAATTAATACTGCTTATTAACAATTCTAGACCTATTATAGAGGTAAATAATTTAATAAAATTTAAATACTATCTTATGCTTTCTTTTATGTCCCAATATCATATGTCCTTACTAGAAATCATACTAATTGAAGCATCACTTCTATTTATCACAAAAATAAAGTGTCCTTGTCACTGGCTTATTATGAAACAGTATGTGATTATGAAGTAAAAAACTTAACTGGGTTCAGGACATGAATCCTTTGTAAAAATCCTGCTAATATCACTTTTTAAAAGGGCAAAACAGGAAATTTTAAAAAATGAGACAAATTTTTTAATAAGTTATCTCAAAAGCACTTACAATAATATACACATCTTTGAGATTCTGTCCTTAACTAGTAGATACATGCTGGCACATGAGTGAGAGAAATTTCTTGGATTATTTCTAACAAGTCTGTCTAATTCCTTATCAGAAACAGTTAACACTGATGCTAAATAACACAAATTTTTAAAAGTGCTTATTTTAAAAGTGCTTATTCTGACATTTTAACTTCAGTGCTCACCATTTCTTTGTTCATTAAACATGATATATTCATTTTAAAATTCTTAAAAAAGAATATTTTTTAAATATCTAGATGGCAGTGAAGAAAACTATAGGTTAGCCACTCCAGAGTAATTAGCAAAATTACTTTTAGTTTCGTTTATTATATTAAAATGCATACCACTGTAATTGGATAAAGAGGATTCTGAATTGACAGCAGAAGAACTTTGTTGCCTCCTGATGGATCATCAGTATTTCCGGGCCGAGTGATCCTTTTGCTTGTAGAATAGTTGAAAAAAGCCTGTTGACCAGCAATGTACACAGGTTCATCCGCAGCAAACGTCACACATTCTTTGGCACTATCTATGTTTTCAAATTCCACTAGAGCCTGCCGTTTAAACGGCATCATCATAACATAGCTGAAAGGGAGATTGAGAAGAAATACCCAAATACAATAAATTCAGTTAACATTATTTAATTTCAATCAAGGAAAAGCAGACTTTAATAAAAATGTGTCAACTCATACAGATTAAGTATTCTTCACTACATTATATTCAACGTTAGTCAATTCTTAAATCATCCAAGCAAGCTGTGGTACATGAGGTGATGATGCATATTTGAAAACTTACCCTCCTGTGACTAAAAGGTTTTCCACCTTTTGCCCTCCTGAAGCACAAATCTCTCTGCTAGTTACTAATGACACTGCCCCATTTATTCCTCAGGCTGCCACTTTCAAGCAGTATTAGAAAATATCTAGCTATAGAAACCAATGGAAGTAAAACTGAACAGAAGATTAGCAGATGGGACCTCTAACAACAAAAACTAAAACCTCTATGAAATTTTCCAAATAAGTAAGTGGCCACTTACACACTAATAACTAAGAATTGACTATAAACTCTCATTTATCTTACTAAAAACAAGAGAATCAAAAGATACATAGAAGCAACGCCAAACCAACCAAATTTCATACAAGTAATCTCCTCTAAAATATTTTTAAATATTAAAGAATCCACGAAAAGATATTCACTAGATTATGGTAATCATGGCTGCCTATGAGCAAGAGGGCGAAGTTATTCACATTTCACTGTATACTCTTCGGGAGGAACATATTTTAGTATATGAAATAATAAAGCAACGAAGGGAGGAAGGGATGAAAGAAATCAAAGCATGTGGATCACACCAGGGGAAACATGTCCTCTATTCTTAAGAACAAGCAGCTTAAAAATGTTTTAATAATCATAATCATCATGGCAGGAAGCTGCAGAAAAAAAACATCAGGTCAGGTACTCAGTGATAGCACTGTTTCTCAAAAAGCATCCAGATCGGGGTGCCTGGGTGGCTCAGTTGGTTAAGCGACTGCCTTCGGCTCAGGTCATGATCCCGGAGACCCAGGATCGAGCCCCACATTGGGCTCCCTGCTCAGTGGGAAGCCTGCTTCTTCCTCTCTCACTCCCCCTGCTTGTGTTCCCTCTTTGGCTATGTTTCTCTCTGTCAAATAAATAAAATCTTAAAAAAAAAAAAAAAGGCATCCAGACCTACTGCTACCCTTTAGAAAGTGGCAAATGGTTTATTAATAACAGACCACTTTGTAACCTGGCAAATTACGTAATTTCTTATGAATTTCAGCTTCCTCATTTATAAATCTTGAAGGATTGTTGTCAAGATTATGTTACTGTAAAAAAAAAAAAAAAAAAAAAAAAAAAGATTATGTTACTGTATACAAACTGCTTGCTTTGCCTCATTCTTTTTCATATCTTCAGAATCTAGAAAACAGATCTAATGCGTAACAGTCGCATAACATAATACATATAGTATTCATTGGTCTATGAGACTTGTTAGCTCTCCTACCCCCATAGTTCAAAATTAAAATTAAAGAAAATTAATTAAAATTAAAGAAAATACAGAAATAGACCTTTAATTACGGTCCAATTATGAATGCAAAATATAAATCCCAGGAGAGAAAAACATTCCTTTTAGAAATTTCTTGCTAACATTTTGATGTCTTGCATAAAAAATAGAAAACCCTGGAATTATGACTATGCTTAAGAAATTAAAGAACAAACATTCTCCTCTCATAAACGTAAGTTGGTTGAATAGCTAACTGGTATTACCAAATATATAAGTTAATAATGCCCTTTGATTCTTTGGCACACAGAAAACTTATAAAAGTTCAAAAATAAGTTCTTTACTGGCCTATTATGGACTTGGTCACAGTAAAACTGCCTTTTTTTTTTTCCTTTAAGATTTTATTTATTTAACAGAGAGAAACACAGCGAGAAAGGGAACACAAGCAGGGGGAATGAGAGAGGGAGAAGCAGGCTTCCTGCCGAGGAGGGAGCCTGATGGGGGGCTTGATCCCGGGATTTGGGGATCATGGCCTGAGCTGAAGGCAGACGCTTAACGACTGAGCCACCCAGGCACCCCAAAACTGCCTTCTGTAACTACAGTAAGTGAGCTAGAAACACAGTTAAAAGTTAAGTGTCATTACATGAAGATAAAGAAGAGGAAATTAGAATGTTGCAGACACTTTTAAGAATGCACCTAAACTGTCTGGCACATAATTTATAAGAAATCTTTATTTTTTTTTATTTTTTATTTTTTTTTTTTTAAGATTTTATTTGACAGAGAGAAACCCCAAGCAAGGGGAGTGAGAGATGGAGAAGCAGGCTTCCTGATGAGCAGGGAGCCCGGTGTGGGACTCGATACCGGGTCTCCGGGATCATGACCTGAGCCGAAGGCAGTCGCCCAACCAACTGAGCCACCCAGGCGCCCCAAGAAATCTTTAAAATACACTAATATGAGGAAGATTAGAAGACCAAAGAAAAGAAAAAAAAAAATAAACAACAGGACTAAGGGACATGGTAGGGTCAGTGCTTTCAACTTATAACTCAAAACACATTAGGTCCCCAAAGTTTTGTTTTAAAATTTAAAACCAGAACAATGAATCTTGGAACACTGAAAAAAAAATGATTATTAAAATAATAATAAAATAAATTAAAATAAAATAAAATTTAAAACCAGGGGCGCCTGGGTGGTTCAGTCATTGGGTGTCTGCCTGTGGCTCGGGTCGTGGTCCCAGGCTCCCTGCTCTGCGGGGAAGCCTTCTTCTCCCTCTCCCACTTTCCCACTTGTGTTCCCTCTCTCGCCATTGTCTCTTGTCTCTCTCTGTCAAATGGAAAAATAAAATCTTTAAAATAAATAAAGTAAAATAAAATTAGAATAAAACAAAATAAAGCAAAACAAAATAAAACAAAACAAAACAAAATATAAAATAAAATAAAATATAAAATAAAATAGGGGCGCCTGGGTGGCTCAGTTGGTTAAGCGACTGCCTTCAGCTAGGGTCAGGATCCGGGAGTCCCAGGATCGAGCCCCACATCAGGCTCCCTGCTCGGCGGGAAGCCTGCTTTCCCTCTCTCAATCCCTCTGCTTGTGTTCCCTCTCTCGCTGTTTCTCTCTGTCAAATAAATAAATAAAATCTTAAAAAAAAAAGATTAAAAATATATATATATAAAATAAAATAATAAAATAATAAAATAAAATAAAATAAAATAAAATAAAATAAAATAAAATAAAATAAAATATGAAGCCAATATATTAATTATACCTAGTATCCTCTCCTTTAATGGAAGGGTAAAAGGGAGGAAGAGAAACTCAGTAAAGATTTTTAAACATTCATTTGATCCTAATATATGGATACAGAGTTAAGACAAAAATTATATAGAATTTTATTAAACTGACACGGCCAAATAACCATGTAGTTGCTCCTAAACTTCTTTCCTACGCATTTAGTTTTTAGGTTTAAACCCACTATATGTTGAACTTATGTTAACACATCTTTTTGAGCAGTTTCCATAAATCTTTATAATCCCACATACACCATTAAAAAAATAAAGAGAGAAAGGTTCTAAAATGCAACTTTGAAGCAAAACACTTACTCCTCATTGGAGGCTATTCAAGGTTCTTTCAGCTTTAACAGCAGCCACCTCTTATTCAAGATCATTTCATACAATTAAAACTCCTATTGCACATATTTATACCTATTAAACTTCTAATTATACACCAATTTGTTCCAATTATTTCATGACTTTTTTTTAATCCACAAAACTACCAATCCTGAGGGCAGAATGAGGCACTCTGCAAATTCACTGAATTACACTCACATATAAATAAACACTTTACCATGGACTAAATATCAAACAGTATACAGCCTAAAAATGGACAGGTCACTCAAAAGTGATGCAAATAACTAACTTCAACAAACAGTCCTATTTCTTTAATGTTCAATATTCAGGTCATGGTCATAATTAACATCAAAGTATCCATATAGTTATTATTTCTCTAAAGTTTCTACCAGTATTTGCTCATCAGCTTGTTTTCTAATATTGCTTCAGTATTTCTTCACTTTAAGGAAATAACTTTAAAAGCCCCCCCCAACAACAACAACAAAAAAAAACCAGAAGAAAAAATAAACCAGAAATAGCCATCTCTTTCTAACTCCATGAAACAATGCAACCCATAAGGTTAATCTAGCACCAACATGCAAGGCTTAGATAAGGTCTAAAGGTCTGCTTCAATATATAAAGCTCCAAACAAAACTTAATTTCCAATATCCACTTCAAATGACTAAGAAGTGATAGAATCTTAATGACACTTTAAGAAATGGGCTTTCTTCTGTTTGTGTACCTTGCCAATTCGTACCTCCAAGAATAAACAATATGTAACTGTGGTTTCTGAGGTACATAAGTTGAGGATAATAGGTTTACCAAGTCATCAAGGAAATGAATAAAAAAGATGCCATGGTAGAAGGTGTCACCAAACACTACTCCTACTCCTTTGAAGCAATGATTCCTGTTGGACATCTCTGATCACTCTCTCACCATCTATTTATGCATCCTTTCAAAACTCAGAACTCCACATAAATTTTTATAAGATTGAAGCAATCAAGCAATCAAACCTCAGAAAATATACTAAAATTTCATTGCTGTTTCTGTATTTTAAGTTAGTCTGTGCCTCTGATGCCTATAACCAAAACCCCAAACACCGTCACCAAGGAAAAAAAAATAAAATCAACTCCAGACTATCCATACAACAGCCAGGCATACTCCAAAAATAATGCAGAAAGACTTTTTGAGTGTCTATTTTTGGCAGCAAATTCACTTTTCTGATTATGTTTTCACTTGAAATATTCTTAAGCACACACCAGCTGTGAGAAGTGAAAGGAGGAGCCTGAGTGAATACAAAACACAAACTAGGATAAAACCACTGATTGCTCATGGTCTGCAACACAAATCTACACAAATAATGCCTACATTTAATCTACCCACTTTTACTTACCAATTAATTCTTAAATATTCCAAAAAAAAAAATCAGTTTTTAAGCACCACTACTTAAAATTCTAAAGACGAAGTTTGTAATTAAGTCATTTAAACATTAAAGCCGTGTTTAACAAGGAATCATGGACTCATTTGAAAATCAGATGAAAGAGGCCATTATCTATTTTACATACAATGGGGCTGAGGAGTGAGAGGTGATCACAGAAAGACAAAAACACACCCATGCATCATCCCAGAAAGTTAAAAATAAGAGGCTTAAAAGAAATACAAAGGTTCTAAAGAAATACAGTCAGAGGCAAATAATATATACTATGGTTAAACATCAAGGATTTTACGATTTTACCATACTGTTTTCAATCTGTATGAAGTCCCTATAAGCCTTACCATATTGTCCCAAATTTCTCCAGAGCCTCCACAAGGTCTGCTTCCACCACAGATTCACAGAGTCCTCGAACATGGACAACAGGTGAAACAGAAACTTTATGATGACTTCCACCTGCCTCCTAGCAAAAGAAAATAATTTATAGTTAAAAGATTTGAAAGTCTAATTGCATCTTTAGAAATTCTGTATTAAAAAGCAAACAAACAAACAAAAAAACCCAAACCAAACTGTATTCACAAGTTAGCAAAAGGACCTGAGGAAAAAAAATCATCAATTAAATGTTTGGCATGAAAATTTTGATTTCTTAAAAGGGAATATTCTCTTTTAATAAGAAGTAAAAAGTAAAACATAAGTTAATAACATTTCAACTGCAATAAAATCTCAAAAAATTTCAGCAGATACATGGAGTATATATGCTATGACTTGACTGGAATTATATTTTATATTCATGATTTCACAGTTTCACCTCCATAAAATAAAAATCTCCAGTAGTCCAAATGAACAAAAACTCCCAAATTAAAATGGGGCTGGATCCTGGGACTCTGGGATCATGACCTGAGCCGAAGGCAGAGGCTTTAACCCACTGAGCCACCCAGGCACCCATGCTGAGTCTTCTCTATGATCAAGCATTCAAGATATTCATTGCATGCCACTATGTCTGAAATGAATCATTCTGATTGTACACTATGTAACCAAATGCTCTATTAACAACCTTAACAAATAAGACTCTGCCTAAGTGAAACTCAACAACCAAATGTGCTACTTAAATTAAGCTACTAAATATAATTGAACAACAATGCAGGAAAAGAGCTATAAATCAATACCTAAAAACTTAATTCGGAACATATATTTAAAGTTTAAATAAAAAGTTTTACTCTAAAAATAATGAGATTAAGGGCGCCTCGGTAGCTCAGTGGGTTACAGCCTCTGCCTTGGGCTCAGGTCATGATCCCTGGGTCCCAAGCCCGCATCGCATCCTGCATCAGGCTCTCCGCTTGGCAGGGAACCTGCTTCCTCCTCTCTGAATGCCTGCCTCTCTGCCTGCTTGTGATCTCTCTGTCAAATAAATAAATAAAATCTTAAAAAATAAAATGAGGGGCGCCTGGGTGGCTCAGTTGGTTGGGCGACTGCCTTTGGCTCAGGTCATGATCCCGGGGATCCGGGATCGAGTCCCACATCGGGCTCCCTGCTTGGCAGGAAGCCTGCTTCTCCCTCTCTCACTCCCCCTGCTTGTGTTCCCTCTCTGGCTGTGTTTCTCTCTCTCAAATAAATGAAAAATCTTTTTTAATAAATAAATAAATAATAAGTAAAATAAAATGAGATAACAATAAACTTCAAGAAACAGTCACTTTAGTTGTTGATCCTTAGAAATCAGCTGGTGAAGGTAAATGTATAGAAGAAAACTACATTGGCCAAGACTTCAAAAAGTTAGTATAAAAAAAAAAGAGGAAGATTTTATATGAAGACTAAAGAGAGGCAACAACCAAAGGCAATACATGAGTCTTTATCTTAGATAAAAACCACGATAAAAGACATCTTAGGGATAACTGGAGAGATTTAAATACAGACAGGATATTATATTATGTAACAGAATTGTTGTCTTAGGTATATCATTATGATAACAATAATGTTTATGTGAAAAGAATATCCTTATTCTTATGAAAGGTGGGATATTTAGGGATGGATTGTCATAATGCATGCACCTACTTACTTTCACAGTTTAGGGGGAAAAATGTATATAAACATAGATACACATATGGAGATAAAATCAAATAACCGAATGTTAAAAACTGATGAATAGGTGAAGGGCATGTGTAATTGAGTATTTTACATAATAAAAAGTGGGGAAATTATTTTTTTATATATTTAAGGCCTACAATAAGGTATGAAGAACAATAAAAACAGTCATTAACTCACCACCCAGTTTAATAAATAAAACACTACCAATCAGCTGGATATATCTCCTACTTCCCTTCCCATCGTGGATAACCACTATCTTGAACAGAATGCTAAAAAAATATGACTATTTTTTTTGAAAGATTTTATTTATTTATTTGACAGAGAGAAACACAGCCAGAGAGGGAACACAAGCAGAGGGAGTGAGAGAGGGAGAAGCAGGCTTCCCACTGAGCAGGCAGCCCGGACGCGGGGCTCGATCACGGGTCTCTGGGATCATGACCTGAGCCGAAGGCAGTTGCTTAACCAACTGAGCCACCCAGGCGCCCCAAAATATGACTATTTTTCAAATTGGTCTTCTCACGAAGAAAGGAACTATAGGACCAATTTTCAAAAATCCCTCAAAAATATCTCATATTAATGTTTTATTTAATTTTATTTCCTAAATGTAATAGTTCAAAATGTACATCATTCTTCAGAAGCTAAAAGCTATTAACTATAAACAATATGGTATTTAGGGGACAATACAATTATCTCAACTTCAAGGCAGAAAACATATCCTGTCCCTCTTGTATTGCCCTAACTCCCACTCAGTGAATCTGCCATTCATTGAGTTTATCTACTTTGATATTTCTCTAATCTTTATATTATGGCCCCTTCTCTTAAACTTGAATTTTTTGTCATCATTTCTGTTAAAAAAAAGAAAAAACCCTAGGGTTGTTTCCAAATATAAAACTGACATATTAGTGGTATCTTTTCTAACAATATTTTTACCACCCCTTTGTCCCAAACATTAAAAGTTTTAGGGGAGATTTTTTGGGTCTGTTTGTTTGGGGAGAGAAAGATCAAGTGTGCATAAGCAGGGGAAGGTGGGGGAAGAGGGAGAGAGAACCTTAGCAGGTTCCACACTTAGCACAGAGCCCAAAATTCAGGCTCAATCATGACCCAAGGTGAAACCAAGAGCCAGATGCTTAACCAACTGAGCCGCCTGGCGCCCCCTAAAACTTTTCTCAAATCAGTATTTTCTTATCTCTACCTATGCTCTTTACTGGTGGTAAGAAATCTGAAATCATCTGTACAACTTCTTTTACTTACCCTAAAATTACCTCTTTAAAGCAGCATACTGTGCATCCAACTCCTAACTGGTGAATAAATCAGTATTATTTACTCCATCCATGTATTAACACTTTGTCTTCTCCAGTTTGAAAAGGTTTTTTTTTTTTTAATCCTTGTCTCATACAGAAGCCCAAAGTCCTTCCATTTCAAATATTTAATTATCTAGGTTCCTTCCTGATCTATTTATACTGATTACTTATCAGGCTAAAAACACAGTATTCCCAGTGAGCACTCAGCAACTGAAAACATGCCTTCACTTTACATACACTTTTTTTTACTCTATCCCTTCTTTGGGCCAACTTTGTCAACTATAATGGAGGCATTATCTGGTCCCCTCTGCAGGCTATAGACCAGTCTAGTTATAACCATTCCAAACTCCTAGCCCCTTAAAGGCTATCTCAAGGACCAACTCTAATAATACCAACTTTAAGTGCTAATTTTGACTAGTGTTGACTGAAGACCATGCTCTTCTGAAGAGAAGGGAAGCTCAGTAGAGTATAAATGAAGCTTCTGAGAGGAATAAGAAGGACCCATTAATGTCTCTTCACATAGTAAAGCAACAACTGTAAACCAGTAAAGGCCAGGCACAATGTCCTTATTGGACTTTTTTGTCTTCCCAACATCTCCATGCCCAACACACGCTCAACAGTGACTGAACAACCTTTTTCTGCCCTCTTAAAATTACAGGATTAAAAAAGACCAACCTCAAATTCAGTAACTCATTCTCCAACACCAGACACAGAACCACTGCCAACTGATTATCCAGCTTCTCCTTACACACTTCCAATGACAGGAAACATACTACTCATGAGAAAATCCATTATATTTTTAGAAAATTCTTCATAATATGCATCCAAATCTGTCTCTCTGCAGTTTTGTATCCAAAATGGCCTTTGAAGTCAGACCAGCATTTGAATCTGTGGACACTTACAGGCACATTGATCTTAGGCCTTCTGAGCCTCAGTTCCACTATTTAGGAAAAAAAAATCTGTATCACGTAAGATTACTGTAAATAAATGGAACAAATATAAAATGTCTAGCACAGTGCGAGATGTCGTTATTTAGCAAGCGTTCAAGAAATATTAAATGGTACCACCTACCCTTATCTACATTTCCTTCCTCTACATGATAACCTTCCAATTATTTATAATGATTGCTCAAACCACACCTAAATATACCCTTCAGGCTAAATAGCCCCGGATTCTTCTGTCATTCCTCTTCTAATGTGATTTCAAGTGTCTTTTCCATCTGGTAATCATTCCCTGGATGTATCAGAATTTATCAACATTATGCTGAGAAATAAATACACAGTATTTCTAGGTATTTAAAGTTATCCCTTTTATTTGGATAGTTCATACAAACCAAGGACAAAGGTCTTTTAAGGGGCAGCTGCAAATACTTTTTAACTCACACTATGCTTAGAGTTAAATATATGATTTTTCTTATTAAACAACCACATCTCTTTACTGCTTTTTTCTTTTTTTTTTTTTTAGAGAGGGAGAAAGGTAGGGGACAAGCAGGGGTTGGGGGAGGATCTTAAGCAGGCCCAGCATGGAGCCTAACATGGGCTTGATCCCAGCACCCTGAGATGATGACCTGAGCCAAAATCGAGTTGGACACTTAACCAACTGAGCCACCCAAGCGCCTGTTTCGTTTCTTTTCTTTCTTAAATAACACAGCAGATCCAAAATAAGGGAATCCCTTTAATTTCTTTAATTTTCTTTTTTTTTTTAAAGATTGTATTTATTTGACAGAGAGAAACACAGCCAGAGAGGGACATAAGCAGAGGGAGTGAGAGAGGGAGAAGCAGGCTTCCCAACCAGCAGGGAGCCCGATGTGGGGCTCGAGCCCAAGTCTTTGGATCATGACCTGAGCCAAAGGCAGTTGCTTAACCAACTGAGCCACCCAGGCACCACCATAATTTCTTTAATTTTCTTATTTAAAGTTTATAGGTACATCTGAGCACATAACAGAGCAAAGATTAAAAAAGAACAGCCAATAATTCAAATAACTTCTTTAAAAATCTTTGCTTTTTTGCTCATGTAGTAGAAATTATTTGGTTTGCCCACCCAGAACCCTGTTCCCCTTCTGGTTAAACACATGCATGCTCACGCACACACGCAGGCTCGTGCGCCTGGCACTCTATTATTCTGCTGGTACTCAATCATAACTTCTTAGGTAGCCCAGAGATTAGCTGCAGGGAGAGAGAAGATAAATAGTGTTGCTCAGAAGGGATACATTTGGACACTGGGGAGAAGAGTGTTCTCTATTTCCTAGCTGTAAGAATGTAAGTCTAGCTTTATAACTACAGAGGAAATAGAGCATACAGAAACAAGTTTCAATGACATCTAAATCCCTAGATCCAGCCATGCCTGAAACCGTTGCCACAACTTGGCTTTCTCAGTGACACGGGCCAATAAATTCCCTACGTCTGTCTGCCACCTTTCTGTTTTGCTTAAACTCACCTGAACTGCTGCTGTGGCTGTATCTACAACCTTTCAAAGTTGTATTCAATTCATAGAGGCAAAAAAAAGCACTAAATGAATCACAGATTCTTGGATATGGAATTTTTAACTTTTATATCTCCATCACTGAGAACAGCACCTAGCACGCAAAAGGGGCTCAAGTATTGTTTTTTTATCAGTTATGAGACCACTGTGATCATCTGATCCAACCTCCTCATGTGATAGTTGAGTTCCAGAGAGGTTAAGTCATGAAGCATGTTGGTAGCAGATCGAAGACAACTGCCTTGGTTCAGCTTACTGCTCTACTAACAGCTCTTTTAACTGCATGTACTAACCCCAAAAATAGTCATTTATTAAAACCAAAAGATAGTAAAACCTACTATTTTTCACTTTTTTCCTAATACCAAGCAGAAAATCCTCACTCTACTGCAACAGCTTAGCTAAAAGAGACAGAGAATATTATTGCTATAGAAGCTTCAAGACGCTGGCACTTACCTCCAGGGCACACACCCTTTAACTTTTTTATTGCCCAGGGTGTAGGTACTATGCTGTCAGCCTCTAGACTTTTCCTAAGGGAGCTAAGCTAACCAAGTCACCTCATCTCATCTCCCATCCCATCTAGTAAGCCATCATAGTATTCCTATACATCTCTGTAATTCAGATCCTTAAAATATAGTAGTATATTCTTAATTCAAACTAGATTCTCTATCTAATATATACTACTAGGAAATCCTAGGATTTACATTTTTATCTTGGCATTTTTCCATTCTTTAAGTCTATTTATTAAAAGCTGAGAAACTTAAATTTTCACCTCATCAGCAAACAAACCACTTTAACAATCCAATTTGCCTCTTTAGTCACTGGCAGAAAAAAATAAAAGAAGAACTTGAAAGTCTCCAAAATGAAGTAGTACCCCATAAATCCTTACTGATACCAGTCTTTATAAAGAACTTTTGATCTTCAAATTAAGTGCCAGAAGCCATAAATGTGAAGTGTCTTCTCATATCCAACCTACTAACTCATTTCTCCATACACCTTAACACATCCATGATCACTCACAATGATCAAATCATTTTTTTTTTTATTTAAGATTTTATTTATTTGACAGAGAGAAACACAGCCAAAGAGGGAACACAAGCAGGGGGAGTGAGACAGGGAGAAGCAGGCCTCCCGCCGAGCAGGGAGCCCGATGTGGGGCTCGATCCTGGGTCTCCAGGATCATGACCTGAGCCGAAGGCAGTCGCTCAACCGACTGAGCCACCCAGGCGCCCCTGATCAACTCATTTTTAAACAGGAGCATTTACGAGACGCCCGGGTGGCTCAGTTGTTAAGCCTCTGCCTTCAGCTCTCGTCATGACCCTGGAGTTCTCAGATCGAGCTAGACTGAGCCCCACATCAGGCTCCCTGCTCAGCAGAAGCCCGTTTCTCTCTCTCTTACTCCCCCTGCTTGTGTTCCCTCTGTTTTTCCCTCTGTCAAATAAATAAATAAAATCTTTAAAAACATAAAAAATAAACGGGAAATTTGTAAAAACACTGACTTTTTTTTTTTTTTTTAAGATTTGACAGAGCATGAAAGAGGGGAGGGGCAGCTCCAAGTCTGAGATGGGGCTCAACCTCATGATCCTGAGGATAAGGACCTGAGCAGAAATCAATAGTCAGACACTTAACTGACTGAGGCACCCCAACACTGCTTTTCTTAATACTCGCCTTTCTCTTTAAATCTAATTAACGTATTATTAAAGCACTTGTGGGAACTTAATTATCTAAAGCTAAATAATGTAAACCTTTGAAGTCTTACTTTGCACCTTATAAACCTTCAACTGGAGTTGAAAAGATTGCTTATCATTGTACATAATCTGCATTTACTGTTGTTTAACAGTTTGACCACAAGGTATTTCTTCCCTAGCTAGACTGGAGGACAACTAAGGCTGAGCCAAACCGATTTCAATTAGATGAATTACCATATTTCTAGCTGACGACTCACTAGACATTAAACTTCTACCCAGGGAATGCCTATCCTAACAAAGTTTATTATGTACACATTTCCATAGTTGCAGTAATTTCAAAACAGCACCACAATTTACATGAATAAAAAGGTTTAAAAACGAGAAAAATAGGGGCGCCTGGGTGGCTCAGTTGGTTAAGCGGCTGCCTTTGGCTCAGGTCATGATCCTGGAGACCCAGGAATAGAGTCCACCATCAGGCTCCCTGCTTGGCAGGAAGCCTGTTTCTCCCTCTCTCACTCCCCCTGCTTGTGTTTCCTCTCTGGCTGTGTTTCTCTCTACCAAATAAATAAAATCTTAAAAAAAAAAATCTAAAATAAATTAATAATAAAAATGGGAAAAATAAACTTCATTAGAACTGATGGTGCAGTACTGGTTCTACAAGATAAATAAAAGCAATAGTCTCTCCTAAAAAACAAAACAGTAAGATAAACAAAAATTAGAATTTATAACTCAACCTGCATGTATCAGTTTCTGCCTGGGTACTTTAAAAGCTGCATTACATTAATCACTGAACTACAACTTCAGATATGAAAGTTCAACTTTTATATTTACAGACTAAACGAACTCAAGAATAGTAATTAATGGACTTTCCCAAAGGCACAAAGATTGTATGTGAAGACTTCTGACAATCCCCAAACCCTGCCCACTGCTATTTCCACTGCCAGATACAATTAACTTTGGAGATATTCATTATATATTATTTTCTTGCTAACATCCAAAATAATAGCATTGCCTTAATGCCGAATCTTTTTTTTTTTTAAGATTTTATTTTATTTATTTGACAGAGAGAAACACAGCCAGAGAGGGAACACAAGCAAGGGGACTGAGAGAGGAAGAAACAGGCTTCCCGCCGAGCAGGCAGCCGGATGTGGGGCTCGATCCCAGGTCTCCGGGATCATGACCTCCGGGATCATGATCTGAGTCGAAGGTAGCCGCTTAACCAACTGAGCCACCCAGGCGCCCCCGAATCTATTTTTTTTTAACTTTCATAAAAAGATTAAAATATATTTTCAAGACACTTAAGGCATTTCATAGTACTACACAAAAAAACTCAAGACTTTTGCCAAAATACAATGATCCACTGGCTCCATCTAAAATATCAGTTACTATATTCCTGCTCCCAAATTCCACAATGGTTTTGAACCGAACCTTTAAGAAAACATGCTTTTTCTTTTATTCACATGTCCAAGCTACATTTTGAATATTCCAAATACCTAGGCACAAAAAACCACAACCTGTATCTACATAAGGAAACACTTATTTTGAGGAAGAAAAAGTTCCTTTTTCTAATGTGTTGAAACCTACGTGTCATTCTTTCATATTTGGAAACACTGGGGACTACTGACCTGAATTTTTCACATAAAAATCCAAACAATAGGTAAAAGCCCATAATTTGCCTCTTACAATAATGGCGAAAAATATTCTAAGCATAACATAGGTGTACAATTGTTTAAACTTCAGGTAAGGCTTTTCAAAAAAAACCACAATTAAAATGTGATAAATGTTTAAAGGACATCTAAGCCATTACGACATCTTAAGTACACCGAAAAAGGGCAAAAACTTTTGCTTTGCTTTGTTTCCTTAAAGTCTCCACACAACTGAAGCTGAGTTACTACTACTTGCTAAGGGTAAGATGACTTTCACATTCCTTCGGTCTCCAGCTACCATTTCTGATAAGAGCAACAAGAATGCAGGAATGTGTGTTTAATGCCGTTCGGAGTTCGGTTCCTTTCGTGGGGCAAATCTGGAATAAACGGCCAATGAAGAACTGAGGCGGTTTTAAAATTTGTTTTACTTGAAAATAAGGGTGGTGTTAACACCTACCAACACTTTCTTTGATCGAAGAGCTTAAACCTGTACTGAGCAATAATCATAAACTGGGTAGCAAAGCATGCACGCCATGCCTGCTAAGAGTAAGAATTTTGAAATTAAACCTTGAGGGGAACTAGGGTGTTAGCACCAGAGCGCTATTTGTCATTCAGTTACGGCTCTGCTCAGGACCCAGGTGGAGAGAGACCCCGGCGGAACCCACGCAACCATCCTGTGACCGAGACCCGCGCGCAGATGCTGGGACGCAGGGGCAGAAGGGAGAGAGAGGGTCTTCCGGACGCCCGCCAGCCGCCGGAGGAGTTAAACTAACAAAGAGCTAATCCGCGCCCCAAAGCCCCCCCGCAGCGGAAGCAACACCGCCCCGCCGCCCCCGCCCGGCTACCCGTCCCACGTTCAGGGCCCGCAGACGACTCGCACGCGGGGCCTGCGGCCAGGCCGGAGCCGGGTTCGCTGACGGGATGCGGGAAACAGGTAGGGCAAAGAATAAAAGCCCTAAAGAGAGGAGCCGGCGCTTCCCGACTGGGTCAGCGCAGCAGCAAAGGGAAAGTGGGCACGCGGAAGGCCCCGGGGCCGAGTCCCCGCCGCCGGGCCCTGCTTCCCCGGGAGCCGCCAGCCACAGGGGACGGGGCGCCGCGCTTTGTTACCGGCTGTGAGAAGCTCCGGCCGGCGCCGCCGCCGCCGCCATCGCCCCGGGGCGTCGCTTCCCGGCGGTTCTCGCCTTCCTCGGCCGAATAGTCGATCTCCCCCTCCTCGGTCTTGAGGCGCTTGGCCTGGCTCTCGTACTCGCGGTCCTCCTCGTACGTCTCCCTGGGAGAGGATGAGGAGGAGGACATGGCGGCGGACGGAGGGACCAGCGGGCAAGCGGGTGGGGGTGGCGGCGGAGCGCGGGCCTCGGACGCTGCCGGCCAGTGCCCGCCACTGGCCGAGTCTCTTCAGCGAAGCTCTGCGCTGCTGGGCGGGCCTCGGGGGCCGGACGCCCAGGAGCCGGGTGGGTGCAGGGAGCGGGCCGGGATGAGGGGGGCGCCCCGGGAGGCGGCTCCGGAGCGACCGGTCCCCTTTATTACGGAGCCAACATTCACCCTCCTTCTCCTCCTCCGTCTCAGCTCCCAAGCCCGGGGGAGCGAATCTAAGGATGGGGACGCGACCGTGGCTTCCGGTCTTCCCTCCTCCCCTAATCCGCTCCCCGCCGCCCAGGCCGAGCCTCCGCCCCCGCCTTGGCCGCCGCCGCGCGGGATCGAATCCAGCCGCAGCCCGCGGGAAGCGCCCCTTTGCCTGGGTCCTGTTCCCTATTGGCAGAGGGAAAAGTCGACCGGGCTTCCAATTGGCCGGAGGGACTGTTCGTCAAGAGCCGCCCACGACTCAGCCTCCCCCCGCCTCCCTGCGCCTCGTGAACTCGCCGCTGGCCTGCGAATCCCGAGCGCGCAACGCTCGCCTCGCGCTGCCCGGGAGCCGTTGCTGCCCAGCGGCAGTTAGCGCTGTTGGGACTCAGACGGAGCCAGATGCGGAGTGAACCCCAGCGGGCGGTGAGGCGTGCAGTGGAGCTAGGGCTGCGGGTGTTAACCGCCCTCCCGCTAATTTAAATGCTTTTATTACTTCTCTTCAAAAGAGGATGAGGAAAACCTCTGAAATCCTTGCAGAAAGACTTCGCACAACCCTTAAAACTACAGAGACTGAGGAGAGAAAAGGGGTTGGAACCATGAAAGAAGCCTTCTGCCTATGTTGTGTGCAAAATGTGATGAAAGTGGGTGCCCTCTCTCTCCCCGCCCCAAACTAGATTTTCGGGAAAAGCAGTCAAGATTTACAATTAGCAAGGTGCAAGTCTGAAGAAGACGCTGCATGCGGTTGACTGTCAGTTTGATCAGTTAGCCCTCATTTGTCTAGACCCCTCTTTCCTGACAGTTACAGGAGACTGGTTTGTGTAAGTTTTTGCTCTAGTTAAATGTGTTTTAAATCTTCCATATAATACGCCATTCTTCATCCCAACCCTTTCGAGAGGATCTATTTATTTCACATTATCATTTATTTTTTTAAAGTAAACAAAAGCCTATCAAAATTCAGTTTGTCCTTCAGACCACGACTTACTTCTTCCATGGTGCCCTGAGGACTCTTTCCAGACTCCTAGCTGCTTTCTCTTTTTTCCAGCAGGGCTCTTTTTGCTTACTTCTTAGGGTGTTCTGTTTTAAAGACTAGAAACGCTTGAAGACGAATTGTGCTCTTTTTCACCTTTGCGAATCCAGTTCCTGTGTAGATCCCTGCCACAAATTAGGTACTCAACAATGCTGAAGGACTGGTCCTTGGGGAGTAAAGGTCCAGTATCTTTCAGGAAAGAAACTAGCAAATCTAACCCAACCTAACTACCCTCTGTGACTTAACCGTTGGAGGATTACCTAGAATCAAGATGCCTTAAGTGTTTCCGTTGTCCTTATCCCTCAGATGCTCCTCTAAATGTGGCTCTTTTCCTTTCCTGCGTGGACTGTTTCCTCCTCCCTCGTTTCCAAAGTTTTTCTTACAAAAAAGCCATTTTTATTTATTGCTGGCAGTGCTTTAAAATACACTGTTTTGTACTTTGTAATTTATCTTGCCTGTCATTTTGGGGGGGAAATTGCAAGCTTTTCACAGCACATAGAGCTTATAATCAAATTTGTGTGCAGCTGCAAGTGTACACTGACAAAATAGAACTAAAAAATATTAGAAATTTATTTTTTAAATTAAGATAGAATGGAAGTGGACAAAAGAAATATCAAAGAGGGAGCTGCAGTGCCAGCTACATGAGAAAACATTACTGGCAGAGCTTTGGCAAGAATGAGAAGAGCCAGAAGGAAGGCCTTATTCAAACTTTCCAGATATTTTATAGTGATAGTGAAAATATTAAATTCTCAAAACCTACCTCCAACTCCTAGATTATACCAGGTTAAAATGTGATTCTCAGGAGCGCCTGGGTGGCTCAGTTGGTTAAGTCACTGCCTTCGGCTCAGGTCATGATCCCAGAAACCCGGGATCGAGTCCCACATCAGGCTCCCTGCTCGGCGGGAAGCCTGCTTCTCCTTCTCTCACTCCCCCTGCTTGTGTTCCCTCTCTGGCTGTGTTTCTCTCTGTCAAATAAAATCTTAAAAAAAAAAAAAGTGATTCTCATGTTAATCCATAAGGAAACCCAGCCTTGCCGAACCTTGTTGCTATACTCAGTGCTAACAGAAGGGAGGTAACATTGATAAATTTAAATTCTATCAAAGCATGAAACATTTCTTTTTTGGAATAGCTCAAACTGTTTAATAAAGAAAAAAAAATGGAAGAAGTAAAATATAGAAAGAAGCTTATGTGAAAGACATAGATCAGTACATTGACCACGGGTTATCTGTGAGCTTGTTGCCGATAATTGTTCAGCGACAATAAGTCCTTTGATAAGAAAAATGCTAGCTAGCTCATCACTCTACCATGAGAAGAGTGAAAGAAGGCGGGCATAAATTATACTCTGCATGATTTAACTAAGATGAGATAAATTACACACCACCCAGTAGCCAGAAATGCCTAAGAAACCCAGAAACAGCTCCTAAATGCCACAACCATCTAGAATTTCTGTTGCACTACGTACAGCCTCAGGCCTTTGGCTGATTGTCTGAATGCTTGATTGGATTGGCTGCTCTTGATTGGGGTGAGAAAAGGCCATGAACTACCATTGCCACAACTCAAAGTGAATTCCGGGGCTCTACTAGAGTAGGGGGACAGGTCCAGAGCAGCCCTAGGGAAACTGATTGTCAAGGTCCTTTATAATCTAACTCTGAGATGCCCTTTAGTTTTAAATCTCAGGGCCAACTGTAATTTATAACACAGTGTGCTAGGTGATGAAGGGACCAGAAAACTGCATGAGATGGTCCCTGACTTCTCAAAGCTTGCAGTCAAGTTGAGAAAACAAGGCACATATAATATACATGTAATAAAAGCAGTTCACAGTGTGCCTGGCACTGTGCTAAACACTATATAGATCATGTCAGCAAATTCTGACAGAAGCCCTCTAACAGGGGTTACTGTTACTATGGCTATTGTACAATTAAAAGATACCATCCAGGAAGGACTGAGGGACCTGCCCTAGAGACAAAGTAAACCAGAGTCAGAATTAGAATCCAAGCCATGAGATTCCAGAGCTAGTATTCTTTGTCAAGAAGAAGGATTTAAGGGGCGCCTGGGTGGCTCAGTTGGTTAAGCGACTGCTTTCGGCTCAGGTCATGATCCTGGAGACCTGGGATCGAGCCCCACATCGGGCTTCCTGCTCAGCGGGAAACCTGCTTGTCCCTCTGCTTGTGTTCCCTCTCTAGCTGTGTTTCTCTCTGTCAAATAAATAAAATCTTAAAAACAAAAAGAGGGATTTAATTATTGTTTTATTTTTACTGCCACAAACACAGATCTTACAGTCACTTATCATGATACCAATTTATTCACTAATTTCTACCAGGGCTTGTGCAGCTGCAATTCTAGAAAGGGGTGAATATAGGGGCGCCTGGGTGGCTCAGTTGGTTAAGCGACTGCCTTCGGCTCAGGTCATGATCCCGGAAACCTGGGATCGAGTCCCACATCGGGCTCCCTGCTAGGCGGGAAGCCTGCTTCTCCCTCTCTCACTCCCTCTGCTTGTGTTCCCTCTCTGGCTGTGTTTCTCTCTGTCAAATAAATAAATAAAATCTTTAAAAAAAAAAAA
>PITA01015233.1:0-50727 GCA_004023965.1 Spilogale gracilis
TTTTTTTTTTTTTTTTTGAGATGAGTTTTTCTGCCTTGCCATTTTATACATATAAGAATAGATAAATGAGAGAACAAAATACTAAAAGAGTAGCAACACCTCAGAAAAATATATACTAACCAAATCAGAAGAGACCCAAAAGCGTGGAGAGAAGAAAGGAGGAAATATATATATATATATGATTAGACTGGTGAATAGAACAGAGCCATACACTTAATTTGGGTGTATTTTCACCTGTAGAAGAAACTGCCTCTCAAATTTTTAAAGAAAGAAAAACATATATATGTGTGATATATATATATATATATATATATATACATCTTTACATTTGTAAAGATGAAAATTAAAAAAGATTCTAAAAAGGAATTGATAAGATAAGAAGTTGGTTGAAAAAGGAAAGAAAGAAAAAAAAAAAGGAGAGAATGTGATCAGGCTGGAGACTAGAACAAACCCATATGCTAGATTTAGGATATATTTTGATCTGTTAGAAGAAATTGTATCCCAAAATTTTAAAGAAAGAAAAACTTATATATATATATTTTGTATATATATATATATATATATATATATATACAAAAAATAAGGTTAAATAAAATTAAGGGATAGAATATGACTATAACAGTTAAAATTAAAAAAATTAAAAAGGTATTGATAAGATAAAATAGGACAAAATAGGAAAGAAGAAAAATTTTTAATAATAGAATAACAAAAAATAAAATTAAAAAAATTAACTTTGAAAGACTAAAGAATCATGGGGAATAAAACGTGAATTCTACGTGCTGCATTCTCTGGGTTCTAGAGTTCCACAGTTCTCACTGATTGGTAAACTTGGTCTTTGCTGGGTGTTCTTGCTGATCTGGGGGAGAGGCCAGTTGCAGGGATTCTCAAATACCTTTGCCCGAGGTGGAGCTGCACTGCCCTTGCCAGGGGCCAGGCTAAGGAATCTGATTGGGTTCACTCTTAGTAGCTTTTGTTCCCTGAAAGCTTTCCATACAGCTTTGGAGGACAGGAATGAAGATGGTGGCCTCCCAGTCTCTGAACGTCCTACCTTCCAGAAAGCCATCGCTTTTCTGTTCCTAGAATTGTGGCTATTCTTTTCTTCAATATCCTATTGAGTCTGTAGGTGTTTAGAATGATTTGATAACCCTCTAGCTGGATTCCTGGGACCCAACGAAATTTAGGTTCCCTACTCTTTCTTCCTTCGGATTCTTGACTGGATGCTTATCATTATGAGAAAGTGCCATGGAATGTTTCATTTCTTTTGGTGGGAGTTGGCATTAGGCTATTTTACTTTTAATATAACTTATGAAATGAAATTTTTCTTCTGAACTTTAGTTTCCTAAATACATATGTCTGCAGAGAAATCTCAGATAATCAGAATTGATAGAAGGGGAAAAAAAAAAAAAGCTTCCTGATCATCAATGATCCTCCATAAATAGTCACCTAGTGGAAGTTCCTAAAACTCAAGGTGAAAAGGCTTCTCTCCTTCATAATCTTACTTTCATTATTACTTCTCTTTTCTCTTCTTTTCTCTTCTTCCCCCTTTTTTATAGCAATACTGAAATATAACAATTAATAAGAAAGCTAAATTTATGGCAAAGGTGGCAAGGCAAGTAACTAATTGATGCCTTATGTTACCAACCAAGAAATTCCTGCCTCATCATCGACAGGATTTGTATTTTTTTAAAGATTTATTTATTTATTTGAGAGCAAAAGAGTATGAGAGCAGGGGGAAGGGGAGAGAGAGAAAATCATTAAGCAGACTCCCAACTGAGCACGGAGACCTACAGGGGGCAAGGTCTCACAACCCATAAGAAAACGACCTGAGTAGAAACCAAGAGTCAGATGCATACCTGACTCAGTTACTCTGGAACCCTTATAGGATTTGTACTTTGAGAGATTTTCCAGTAGAGGAGATAAACTTTAAATAAATCTTCTAAACTTTTATTGTCAGAGTTTGAAAATTGACCATGATGCTCAAGGAGGCATACTTATGTAAAGCCTTTCAGAGTTGTTTTAGATGGATTCATCTACCACACATCAAGCTCCAGTCACCAGATCTGTGGGAAGATAGCCTTGATTATATTTATTCTCAGAGACATACTTATTGTCCACTCTCACAGTGACTAACTACTGTTGTCCCTACTCATTTGTTAATAGCACCTGAACTAGAATGCAAGTCTAATGACATACATGAAAAATATAAATCATAACACAAAAATGCTTATTCTAGTCACTATTCAATGCCTTTCTCTCCAGAGAGTAAAATCTCTATAGGAAGCCAAATTATCATTGAAAGTTCACTTAATAATTGTAGAATTCAAGAAGCCACAGCCTGAAACATTTCTCCCAATGCAGAAGTGTACATACTATGCCAGGCAACCAAGCAATCCTATCCACTAGTTATTAAACATATATTCCTTTTTTTGATGAAATATTGTAACATTAGCTCTATTTTCTCTGTCAGTTGTTGCTTTTCTTATATGTATGATCTTATCCAGGAGGTGTTGATCTTTGTAATATAATTCTCAGAATTCACCAACCAACAATTAAGGAAATGCCCCTAGCTTATATGAAAAATGTATATGAAACTAAGAATATGAATAGTGATAAAAATGATGAACAAAGAAAAAATATATTAGAGAACACAGAAATTGTGGATCAACACAATGAATATATTTGTTACAACTAGAATTATACTATTAGAATAGAAGGTCATGAATTATATTCTTGTATATGCTCAAGAGACCAGAAAAAAAAGGCCAATTATTACAGATGTTACAAAGGGAAGACACATACCAAATAGAGGCTTAATTAGTTGATATTTATGGTCCTGCGGGATCATCAGTTTCTTGTACTGACTTGGAGATATTCATCATTGAAGAAAAGATAAGATCAGAAAAGATAAGATCCAGATTTACTAGCATCAAAACTGATTTTCCAATGAAATAGGTCAATCAAAATTAAGAGTCAGTTTCTCAACCCAGGTCAGGACCATGGAAAAGAGAAACAAAAACCAGAATAATGAACAAAGGAGGGAGGTAAAACAATAGATGCAACAAAAGCTGACTCACAATCTAATGTGCAGACAGCAGAAGACAGAGTGGGCTTATCCTCCCACAAATACTACTATATCTCATATAGTAGCACTCTATGATATTGAATCAAAATGAAATGGCTCTCTGCTCTGTGGTCATTCTGCCTATGGTTCCAAACACCCTACTGGGGGAGAAGATTCAATTGTCCACGTTGGGTTGAAAGCATTTCTCTTTTCAATCAATCCAATATTATTTAAGCCGTTACAGAACTAGACATTGGAGTCCTCTGTTTTATCCCATTGCAAATCAGAGTTTTTTGCACCACAAATTCTTCATGGCATTTTTCACTTCTGTATTTCTCAGCGTATAAATCAGTGGGTTGAGCAATGGTGTCCCAATAGTGTAAAACACAGCCACCATCTTGTCCACTGGAAATGTAGTTACAGGACGATTATATGTGAATATACATGGAACAAAGAATAAGATAACAACGATAATATGGGATGTGCAGGTAGAGAGGGCTTTCTTTCTTCCTTCTGCACTCTGGTTATTCAGAGAACGTAAGATGAAAATATAAGAAATAAGCAGGACTATGAAACTTACCATGCAGATAGCCCCGCTATTAAAAACTATGAGTAAATTAATTAAACGAGTGTCCATGCATGCAAGTTTCAACAAAGTTGGCATATCACAGTAATAATTATCAATAACATTGGGCCCACAGAATGGTAGTTTCAAAGCCAAGAAAATTTGTGAAGAAGAATGGATAAAAGATACCACCCAGGCCAGACTCACCATTGTACCACAGACATGCTGGCTCATGATAGTTGTGTACCTCAGAGGCTTACAAATGGCTACATAGCGATCAAAGGACATAAGAACAAGCACCAAGATCTCCATGCAACCAAAGAAGTGAAGAGCAAAAATCTGGGTCATGCAGTCATTGTAGGAGATGACTCTCTTCTCAGATACAGAATCTACTATCAACCTAGGAGCAGTGGTTGTTGAGAAGGAGGTATCAGCAAAAGATAAGTAGAAAAGGAAGAAGTACATGGGGCTCCCAAGTGTCTGGCTAAATCTTATGGTCATCACAATCAGTAAATTTGCCATTAGAGTTGCAAGGTATAGAAACAAGAAGACCACAAATACAACTTTCTCCTTTAGAACATTTTGTGTTAACCCCAAGAGAATGAACTCATTCACACTGCTGTTCAACTCCATGGTTACAGTGAACGTAGAAATTATTCATCTGTGGAGAAAAATGGAGAAATAGTGACCTGGCAATAGTGGTGAAATTGGATTCAGAATTGCACTTTTATAGTTCACATTCCATCAACACATAAACCAAGGGCTTTTGGTTGTTCATATATTGAAATCACTTGGGAAACTTTGTTGTTGTTGTTGTTGTTTTTCTTTTTAATGCTGATGTCAATGCTTTAACAATGACCATTAACTGAAGGTTTTCTTATGTGGACTGAGATTTTTAAGGGCAACAACTCTTTCAAGTGCTTGTGAGCTCTGCCAAGTTCTGAGAACTAATGACTTCACTGTATGATTTTGATCAGATCACTTTCATGTCTTGAAGTTTTTCTTCATTTGACAATTAGACAACCTAATACTTTATTTAGTATATACCTATGTGTATGATGGGCATATAATATATATGCAGCTCAATTACTGAAAAATAACATCCATTAAAATTTTAAAACATGTACACTTGAAAACTCTTTCTTAAAAAGCACATTTCTTGATTTGGACACCAGTTGTAATTATTATTCCTGACCTCTTGAGTATCTTGTTTGGATTATGCTCTAAGAAGAAATCATTTCCACAAATTAAGGGTCATGGTGGCCATAATTTTACCTTCTATTAGTTCAGTTTAGGAAATCAGTACAATTTACTTTTATTCTGTCTACAATATTTCTGTATGTTTTAATATTGATGTCAAATAATGAGTTTTGAGAAACATGAGTTTTAAGAAACTCTGATAAATCAATGATCCTTCAATAAATCAATAACAAATCAAATCAGTCACCAATATATACTAAGTACATACTCATATCTGCAATCTTTGTATTACGGCATAGAAATATGTCTTCAACCTCTTAACAGTCAAGTTGGAGGGATAACATGGCCTTACGTAAGATCATTCATTACATAAGAATTACATAAAACTCTGTGTGATAATACCAAGTGCATTTTGGTTCCAAAAGAATAAAGGTCCCATGATTTTCAATTGACTGATCAGTGAAGTTTCAAAATGACAAAGAAGTAAAGTACAGGCTTCATATGTAAACTGGAGCTTCCAACACAGTTCTCAGAAACTCAAGTATTCCATGAGTTTATACTGGCATTCCCTAAGTAAAATATATATTTAAAAATAACTGGTTCAAAATGTCCATTTACTCCTAATAATACTCCACATATAAATAAAACAAAATTTATTTCCCCTCCACTAAAATAATATTAGTGCAATATAATAAACTAGAGATATTCTAACTATAAGCTGTGATTGGAAGTTCCAATGGTCTCTGATAGCTATGGAAAAGAAAAAATAACAAAAAACAAAAAAATGATTGCTTTGTTTTGAAACTGATTCCGGGGGCACCTGGGTGGCTCTGTCAGTTAAGTTCCTGACTCTTAGTTTTGACTCAAGTCCTAATTTCATAAGTCCTCAGATCGAGCCCCCCTCTCAGGCTGCATGCTCAGTTGAAGTCTTCTTGGATATTCTCCCCTCCTGCCTCTCCCCCCACTCATTCTCTCTCTTTTTCTAGAAGAATAAAATAAATAAATAGATGATAGATAGATAGATAGATAGATAGATAATTAAATATTTAAAAAAAGAGAAACATTTGATTCCTAAAAAGGAATAGAGCCAAAGAGAGGGAGGGCGGGGCTGTGAAGAAGAGAGCAATTAAGTGAGAGAGCCAGTAATATATCATAGAGGGAAGGAGCATAACTTCAGGTTAACAGAGATGAGAACCATTGAAACTATACTCTCATTAAAATAAAAGGTCATAACAGAGAAATTTGGGGGCAAATAATGGACAACCATAAAAGCCAAGCGATGTAGTTATATCTTGACCTATTTTAAATAAGCAAAAAGAAGATTTGGGGCAATAGAACAAGAAAGTAACATTTATAAAATGCATACATTATGTGAGGTTAACACCATCACTCATAGTACTATCATTGAATCAGTCATCATTTCCTCACACTCCCAAACTGTCTTATCTCTCTGATTTGGGGACATTTCACAGTAATAGAGCATGCTTTTTCTCTTCCTTAATCCTTAATTTTTTCTTTTATGTGCTTAAATTTTATAGTTCACATTATATTGATACCAATAATCATCCCTTGGTTTTCTCAGGTGAAGAGGCTTCTGCCTATACCTCTTCTATTAATATGTGCTGTATTAAATTGATATATATGTTTAATATATATTTATTATACACACAATTGAGTAAGGCTATCCTAGATTATATATTATTCATGTTCTACAATCTCCAAACATTATTCAAACAATATTCCTCTTTTGTTAGTTCTTTTGTCCTGCACATTTTCTTGCAAGGTAGGGGATGCCCCTTGCTTTATGCACAGAGAAACCTGTATGCAGAGTTTCATCTGTGATCCAGAAAGCTTCAGCAAATACAGTACAGTCAGGCTAAAACTAGAATGGGATGTTACTCGATAGCATTTTCCCTCTCTAGCATTTACCTTCTACAGCATATAAAACACCAAATCCCTATGATCATGTAGAATACATCCAAGAGAAGGAAAATCCTGAAAGATTAGAGAAGGATGACAGAATTCTGATACCTTACCTTCTGGTTCTGAAAAAATCAGGTTCTCTAAACTGCATGATGAAGTAAAGGGAAAGCTAGATAGCTAAATGAATAATGGTGAAGAGGAATACAGGGCAAGGAGAGAATATAGTTAGAGCAGGAGAGAGAAGAGTGGGAATGAACAGACATCAGGAAGAGAAGAGCTAGGGGAGAAGATACAAAAGACATGCAAAAGCAGGGAGGTGAGCAAAAAAGTTGGAGAGGGTCATTTGACCCAAGCATTCATTGGAGAGTTCAGCTTCTTTCTTCCTGACCCACCACACAATCCTTCACCCCAAAGCCAGACAGAAATTACAATTGTGAGTCATAAGCAAGGGATTTAAGAAGGTCTTAAAAGCCCAAATGTGTAGAAAGCGCACTTCCATCTTGTACCCCATCCCAGAAACATCACCACAGACCTAGAACTTTTCAAATCAGGGGATTCCCCAAGATAGAAATTTCTACCATGTTGGTCTCAATGCATTGCTGCAATTTATGGCTCTGCCCAGCCCCTACATTAAACAGAGATGATTTGAAAGGTAGGAAAGCTTTGTGCTAAAGCAAGGAAAGACTTGGGAACCCCTGGGCCACCTCAGCCACTCATCAGTGGAAACAGCACCCAGGAACTTCATCAGTTGTTAGAAAACACTCTGGATATAGATTCCATCAGATCAGTCTTGAAGAGACAGGGGAAAGAAATGATCTCAGATGAACTGAAGAACTTACCTCTTTGCTTATGTGGAAACAGGAGACTTCCAAGAAAGTAATTTTTTTTTTCATATCTTTAACATCAACTTACTTAGAAAATAAATTATTTGAAGCCTTTAAACTGTACTTCATTGAGATTTATCAATGTTTTTATCACAAGCGGTGATGGGATGTAGAGAATTTATGGAGAAAGGGATTCTGTATGTGGTCATATATCACACAGTTCCTCCCCAGAAACAATAATTTAGACAAAAATAACAAGGTCTAGATTGGAACAGAGGAGAGGGTCATGAAAAAGAGAAATTTCTTAATTCCATTCCTTAAAACTTTATGATGAAACTTATCCCTACCCTCTGAGAGAGAAATGCTTCTGAAACCTCCTCTCTTCCCACAGTTGCTCTTTTGGAAAACACATGAGGAAACTGATTTCTTCTTACAGCATTGCATATTTATGGCAATTTCCACACAAGTTTACAAATGCTTAAGGCAGTCTTCCAGCCTCAGGACCTCTAGGAAAACCATTACTTCCAACACAGTCCCAAAGGATGTCCAGTGTGTTATCTTGTTCAGATGGTCCATGGGCAAATTCATGCTTTGGGGCCAATTAGTTAGCTTCAACTCAATGAAAACTACAGGAGAAGAAATTCTGTTCACTTTTCCATAGGCTTTGCTTAAGCGCATCTCTTCTAGAAGTGTGAAAGTTGTTGAAGCCAGTTAAAAGCTCACATAGATGAAGTATGTCAGGTCGACAGACAGGAGCCCTAGTCTCGCCATTATCTGCTATGTGATGTTAAGCAAGTTTTTCACCTTCTTTAATTATTTAAACTTAGGAAAACTCAACTGCTAATACAATTTCTTTTTTTTTCTTTCTCTCTCTCTTTCTTTCTTTCTTTTCTTTTCCTTCCTTCCTTCCTTCCTTCCTTCCTTCCTTCCTTCCTTCCTTCCTTCCTTCCTTTTTAGAGAGAAAGAGAGCATAGGAGTTGTGGGGAAGAAGGGCAAAGGGAGAGAGAAAATATCAAGTAGTTCCTCAACCCAGTAAGGAACCCGACACAGGGCTCAGTCTCACGACCATGAGATCATGACCTGCCCTGAAATCAAGAGTCAGACACTTAGCTGCCTGAACCACCCAGACACTCTAATATTTTTGACACTAATGTAAGTTCTCTCATTCCTAATATTAATTATATTTCTAAGTCAATGTGGAGAGGAAGACAGGAAAGAAGGAAATGTACTAAATTTTTGAATATATGTGTTCTGTATTTTCTTTTTCTTTATAAAGATGCATGTTCTCCCTGGGGTGCTGGGTGGCTCAATCATTTAAGTCTCTGACTTGATTTTGGCTCAAGTCATGGTCTTAGGATCATGAGATCCAGGTCTATGTCAATATCTGCACTCAGCACAGAGTCTGCTTGTTCATATCCTTCTGCTCCTCCCTCTGCTTTCTTTCTCTCTCCCACCTCTCAAATATACATACAGATATACATACAGAAATAAATAAAGTCTTTAAACAGAAGATATGTGTCATTCTACTTCTCAGATAGTTGCCTGAGAATGGTTATAAACTATTAAAGATGATATAGATTGCATTAAAAATTACTTTTCATGTGAAAATCATATTACTACCCATCACTCTGGTCCAAGAATCACTTATTAGGGGTGTCACTGTCTATTAGGCACCCTCAGTGAGGATGAGGTGAGCCATGCAGGGTACAGGGGAAGGACAGAAGGCGGAGACAGGAATGGAGGTGAGAGGTTCCACAAAAGATTGCACAAGGTTTTGCACTCTTGCTGAAAAATCTAGTGGTAACCAGCAAACCCTGGTATCTTACAGAAACGTCTAAGAGCATATCACATCCCAACACCTGGACTCTTTTATGACAAACGGACTGGAAGAATCGTGAGGAAGTGTTTTGTTATATCACTTAAGGTCATAGAACCTCAGCTTCCCCATCAATTAAATGGAAATATGAAGACTTACCTTTAAAATGCTTCTGTAATTCTTAAAATATCTAGCATAGGAAAAGAATGAATCCCTGGCTCAGAGAAAACACAGAAGAAATATTCATGTGTTTTTATTAATCTTATTTAAGCATGAGGGATTGAGAACCAGAGAAATGAAACACCTCACAAAGTTCCCACAGCTGATTTGTAACAGAACTGAGCCTGAATCCACATCTCTTAAGTGTAAGTCTAAATCAATTTTATGTTCTTAGGATGTACACAGTAATATCATAAGATTTCTTGGCATAGAAAAAAAATAACAGCCAATGAATGAGTGACCCCCTGCATTAAATTTCCCAGTTCAAAAGCCCTAATTGAATGACTTACATTGAAGGAATGATTAAACTCTCCAGTTCTGATGGGAAAATTTTGGAGGATAGTTTCCAAGGAGATCCTGAAATGTCCAAAGGCAAGAAGCTGAGCCAATGATCTTGTGAAGATTCGTCAATCTCTGAGTCTAATGACCTTTAGTGATCACTAATTTTCTTGTAGACCAAAGGACTGGTTGATATCTAAATGCCAGGTTCTGTCAAAGCAATGCCAGAATTTCCTGAATGCACTTGACTATTCTCATTCCATCATGGAAATGTGGAAATAGAACAAACCAAGGTTTGTCCTAGTTTGAGGCACCTCTGTCTTCATCATAGCATCAGTCAGTGCCCTGATTTAAACTCTGCTCATTTAAATTTGTATCTTACTAAGGGAAGGTTTCCAATGAATGATTTAGAAACTCTGGCTAGATAAACCCAACTAATGCAATGGAAATTTGAGACAATAAATGATTTTAATTGAATCAGAAATACTTCACAATTAAAAGTCAGATTACTGGGAGCAAGATATATTGTTGCTAGGAATGGAAGAAGGGACATAGAGTGAAGAATGAGAAACTGCATAGAGAACAATGGCTTTATTTCCTATTTGAAAAAATATATATAAATAAAAATATAATATATATATATACCACTGCCAAGATCTAACAGCAGTAACAACTTTCCTTGCCAAACTTGACACTTTAGTGTGTTAATGTTAAAGATAGGCTTAAATGTGCATATGGGAAAATATCTCCTTTACTCATTTATTCAACAGTTATTAACTGAACTCCTGCATCAGGCTGTTCTATATACTAATGATACATCATGAACCAAAAAGAGAAAAAAGAAATTCCTTGCCTCTCTTAGAATATACAGTTCATGAGAGGAGACTGACCAAAGAAAATTAAAAATAAGAAAATTAAATAAATTATATCAGCATATCATAAAGTAATAACTTCTCTCAAAAAATTTAAAAAAAAATAAGAGTAGATGGGAAAGTGAAGTCATGAAATCAAAGTGTGAGTTCCTCTTTTTCAGAACATAGTCATATGATATAGTAACTCCTACCACTTGGTTTCTGAGAATGGTTGATCTCATCCATTCTTGAGCAATGACTGTTGTCTTCATCAATCACAGAGATCAGTATCCAACACATAAGCTTCCTTTCACTTAAAATAGTGTAAATTTCTGTTTCTAATCTCTCAGATATTTTTGTCATTCCTCCACAAAGATTTACCAGAGCACAGGATGAGTGATAAGAATTCTGAAGTGTAATTTCCATTGATGATCTTTTATTGAATCTTAGATTTTAAGTAAACATAATCTCCAATTCTTTTTAATTTACTATGAAGATACTGAATTACAAAAGTAGAGTTGATAACTGATCTAAGTGTGAAAATACTTTCATGGTCTCATATTACTGGGTCTTGTGTTTCTATTTTTATTTTGTTTTTTTGTTTGTTTGTTTGTTTTTTTTTGCATTAAAAAAGCTCCTATTAAAGAGGCCCAAACACACAAAGGTTTTGTCTCAAAAATTTGACTTTTATTCTTCACAATTTCTTTTAAACTTTAAAGTTTCATTTGTCATTACAAACCACCTGTAGTCTGCTCCACACTTTTTTAATGGCATTTTTCATTTCCCTATTCCTAAAAGTGTAAATCAAAGGATTGAGCAAAGGAGTTAGGATGGTGTAAAATATAGCCACAGTTTTGTCGAAGGAGAAAGCAGATGGAGGTCGTGCGTACACAAATATGCAAGGGACAAAGAACAAAACCACAATAGCAATGTGAGATCCACAGGTGGAAAGAGCTTTCCGCTGCCCTTCAGGACTATGTGTTCTCAGAGAAAGCAATATGATAACATAGGAGACAAGCAACAAAAAGAATATTATGATGCAGATAGACCCACTGTTGGCAACCACCACAAGGCCAAAGATGTGAGTGTCTGTGCAGGCAAGCTCCAGTAAAGGATACAAATCACACATGAAGTGATCAATAACATTGGGGCCACAGAAGGGCAGCTGGAAAGTAAAGAGAATTTGTATCATGGAATGCAGAAAACCCCCTGTCCAGGCTATACCCATCAGGATGGCACAGAGCCTCCAGTTCATGATGGTTGTGTAGTGTAGGGGCTTACAGATGGCCACATAGCGGTCATAGGCCATGGCTGTGAGGACAATCACCTCCACCCCAGCAAAGAAGTGTTCGGCAAAGAGCTGGGTCATGCAACCTCCAAAGGAGATGGTTTTCCTCTCATAGAGGGAGTCCACAATCATCTTAGGGGCAATGACAGTGGAGAAGCAAGCATCCAGGAAGGACAGGAAAGCCAAGAAGAAGTACATGGGGGAACTCAGGAGTGCTGGGCTGCTGCTGATGGTCACCACAATTAGCAAGTTGCCCCCAACAGTTGCAATGTAGCCAAACAAAAATACAACAAATACTATTTTCTGAACATTAGGATTCTGTGAAAGCCCCAGGAGGACAAATTCAGTTACAAAGCTTTGGTTTTGCATGATTTCCAAGGGAAAGCTCAAAGCTTACAGAAGGATCATGTACAGCCTACAATTATAAGAAAAAAAAATGTATTTCAGGTCAGTGTAAAGTGATGCAGTAGTCACTAAGAAGGTGGTGCGTCCACATGAAAAATTATCTTCTATGTTTCTAGTGTCGCTAAGAACACAAAATTCAAAATTTGTTGAAGGTGGTAGTGGAAGGTCAGGTAGAACTGAGGAGGAGAAAATATTATTATTATTATTTTAAAATAGCAAGAGCTACAATAAAGGGGAAAGGTGGTATCTACCTGTGGAGAAATACTTTATTTCAACCGCCAACTCTAGTCACTTAGCAGTGGCTACCTGGAGTGAAGTGTTGAGAAGGGGTCTAAGGAAAGGAGCATGACACTGGAGTCATCATATCCACCCATGAGCACAGAATGGGAGCAGGTGGGATTTGCATGCCATCCTTGTTAGGAGCTTGCCTGATTTACAAATAGAAAACGGATAACACCTTGGTTAAGAGGCCCTTGGAAATTATGGCTATTCTCCAAATATTTCTTTAAACATCTGAAATGAACTTGGCCTTTAAGATGAGTTCATTCATTCCTTATAACAGATACATGGGAAATCTCCACACAAACAGGAAAAAATATCCCTGTGTTAAGGGTTTTTTTTTCATCGTTTTGAAATAAGAACTAGAATTTAGAAAAAAAAAATACCTATGTCTGAGTGTTGCCATGATGACTGAGTTAAATAATATTTAAAAAAAAAATTTGATGTGGGCCTAGTGCCTAGGAAACGGTCCATGTCAGGTGTTATCCCTATTTTACTGGTAGGAAACCTGTGCATACAAAGATAAGGTTAAGAACAGATGCTAGGTCTAGGAAGTTAACAAAGAAACTCTGGCTCTAACACCGATGTCCCTCCCACTGAGTAAACAGAAAGGAGCAAGAACTTTCCTTTTCTTGCAAGAATGCAGAGCAGGTTGGCCTTTCAGTTCTCCATCCACCTGTAGAAGTTCAAGCCTTCTGGTTCCCTTGTTCATGTTTCGATGAGGCCCTTTGATGAAGAATACAAAACAAATGAGTGTATAATCAGAAGATAATGCCCCAATTACTCACAGATACAAATTGGCCTCAATTTGGCCTTATGATTAAGCAGTGTCTATACATACAAAATGAGGTGGAACTTTTAATCCATCATAAGATAAAATATGTATTTTTTATCATAGTTTTTAAAAATATACTAATTCTAAAATTGCAGTGAAATTGCTTCACTTGTGTAATCATTTGGAAAATGATTTTACATTATTTCCAGAATAATAAACATATTTGTATTCATCATAGTAGTAACTCCCACAATAAAGAGTATTCCTAAAGTGAAATAGGGTGGTATAACTTTTATAATGGAAAATGATGTCATGTCATTTATAAAAATGAAAATTTAGAAATATCTAACGTGATCAACAATAGGAGGATGCTTCTATAACTCAGATTATGACAAATTGATAACACCTGATGCTGTCAATAAAATACTAATTAATAAGGTGAGGACATGAATGATGAAGCATTTCATGTGAAATGATAAAAATAACAAGTGTATAAAAACTATGCCCATTTATACAGATGTGTTAATATAATTTTAAAATCAAGAAGTGAACATACAAAAGTAATAGACTTTTATTTTCAATAAGTATCTAGGCATAACTATATGAATTTAAATCTAAAAGTCAAGTTAACTTTTTAAAGATGATTTATTTATTTTAGAGAGAGAGTATCAGCAGGAGGGGCAGAGGGAGAGGGAGAGAGGAATCTGAAGTGGAGTCTACATTCAGTGCAGAATCCAAGGGGGAGCATGATCTCAAGACACGGAGATCACCACCTGAGCTGAAAGCAGCAGTCAGATGCTTAAACCAATCTTCAAATCCACAACACGATAATTTTACAGCAAGTTATCAGTTGAGAAAAAAGGAGATGGGCCTTGAGAATGATTTTACCAAGTGTCCAGTATAATTAATTTGTATAGGTGGAACTCACGTGATAACATAACTTCTTAAACCAGAAATGTTAAGCTTTACATAAATAGATGTATCATGGGCCCAAACTTTCCCAAAGATTCAAAGGTCTAAACTTTCTTGATAGCTGTACACTTTAATACACTGAGGATGCACCAGAAATTTCTCAGGGGCCCTCATGGGTAGAAATGAAGCTATGGACCATCTCCTGGGCTGTGACCTTGGGAATTTTCCCTCCCCATTCACCCCTTTACCCACTGTCTCCTTCCCATTCATTTTGGTACAAAACTAATTTTAGAATCAATAATTCTGAAAATAATAGAATTTCGTCTTTCAACTTTCAAGCATATTTTTAAAATTATCTGGGTTCTCAATATTCTGACACTGGAAATTTTTCATGGCATCATTGATGTCTCCAATCCTTTTTTCATGTGCTACAGGCTGCCTAGCTCTGTTTTCCTCCACTTTCTTCCTTTCCATCAGCTTATCTTCTAGAAGAGTTTCTCTCTCTGCCTCATTTATCCAGGATGTTAGAGTATCCAGTTTAGACTGTAACTCATAGCATTTTTTAGTCTGGTCTGATTCAATCTCAGTTTTGCTCTCACAGATTCTGTATTGTCAATAATAATTTTTCAAGCCTACCTATTTACTTTATGATTTCTCTCCTGAATTCTCTCTCTGATATCTTGCTTATATCCATTAGTTCTGTGGAGGAGGAAATTAAGAAAACAAAAAACAAAACAAAAAATACATGAGGAATTAAAAGTAAGTAATAGTAAGTGAATTGTAATTCTATAATTATATTTCAAACTAAATATAAGATACATTTCATGTACTTATTAGTATATATCAGTCGTATTTGTATGTATTTTAAAAATATATATAGTTATTACAAATTAAAATAGATTAAAACTCCATTCTTAATGATTCTCCCTAAAATCCTAAATCTACTGTGTTTTTACTCCTGGATCATTATTTCCTTCAACAATAAAAATATTTATTCTTTGTCTCTCTAACGAAGCATATTTTAGTCCCTACAATCTGGGAAATATGTTCTCTTCACATCAGACCCTTTTCTCTTTTTTCAATATTGCTCTGTTGATTCCCCTAAATGTTTTATACTCTTACTATTTTATACTCATACTATTTCTGGAATTGGGAAAAAATAAAAATAAAAAGCTTTCTCTGTTTCCACCTGTGTCCTTCCTGAGGGATACTTGAGCATTCTTTTTTCTGTTGTTTTGGAGATTAAGCTCACTTTAAGAGAGACAAACCCCAACAACCAACACTAAAGCAGTGCAGAGACTCTGCCACTTAAATATTCCTGAAAGATTCTGAGACAGAAATGTAATGCCATTTTTGACATCTACTGCACTTAGGGAAAATTAAGTGGACCTATTTAAAATCAGAAACCTCTGCTCTTTGACTTCAATAAGATACTTGCTTACTCTTAATGTCCTTCTTTGTGCCATTTTTTATACATTTTTTATGGGACTATAGAGTTCTGCCTTATATTATCACAACTTTGTAAATAGTAAACAGCACTTAAATTTGCCTGATTGTGTTTCAGTGTTCCTACGGTCTCAAAAAAGTGCACCTTTTAACCTAAAATATCGGGATGGATAAGGCATTAGAAGATGAACAATGAATGAGAATATAATTAGAAAGAATTAAAAAATAGGATTAGATGACTGGACCAAAATTGGTACATGTTGCATTTCATTATCATTTGGATATAACTTGAAGATGAAAAACTAAAGGAAGTTCTAATTTCATTAGATTTGAAATATTAGGTATTCCTTACCCTCCAAAAAATGTTTGCATTCTAATAGCTGCTATTTATTGAGAACATATTATTGTGTCAAGTGTTGTCCTGTGAACTCCACCTGAATTATTTTGTTTCCAAATCTTTTGAGCCTCTTAATATATAATCTACATTAAAAATGAAGATTTAGGGGCACCTGAGTGGCTCAGAGGGTTAAGCCTCTGCCTTTGGCTCAGGTCATGATCTCAGGGTCCTGGAATCAAGTCCCATGTCAGGCTCTCTGCTCAGCAGGAAGCCTCCTTCCCCATAGTTCTCTGCCTGCCTCTCTGCCTATTTGTGATCTCTCTCTCTCTCTGTCAGATAAATAAATAAAATTTTTTTAAAAATGAATATTTAGGGTGAAAAAGCTTATGTAGCTAGCCCAAGGGTACCCAGTTAAGTGATAGACTCATATTTCCATTAAGCTTGGTAGCTTAGACCACAACACCATTCTTTTAAGTACTACCACACACTTTAAAATCCTCTGAAAATGCAGAAATGTGCATTATAAATCTCACCATTTGTAAGTTTCTTGAAAATTCTGATGATGGCAATCTTCTGTCCTCCCTGGAAAAAGGACCCTTCAATGGCTATCCAAAACATAAAGCATGTTTTCATGTCTTGCTTGTGTATGTAAGAGGGAGAGGAAGAGTATCTCTGGCTGACAAGGTAGAGACTATTCCCCACCACTTATCAATCTTCAACATGGTCTCCAGGAAAAAAAATAAAGAAGCAAAAGTTTCTTCCTTGATTTCCAACTGCAATTAAAGGAGTGTCCCTGAGAGGTCATGACCCTATAGAATTGCTTTCCAGTTCACCTCAGGGTTTGAAAATTCCCCATCAGTATGATTTTTCAAGACACAGTTTCCTGTGGTTTGATTTGATCAAGTTTTGCAAAACTTCTGGTCTCCAACCAATTAAGGTTTTTTTTTTTTCTTTTTCTTTTTCTAAATTCTCCTGGGTTTCTATTTAAAGACATTTTCCATTCCCTTCATCTTCATGCACAGAAGACTACATTGGGATGGAATACAATATCTCTGTGCAGGATTAAGGCAAAAAGCCCATTTACTTACTAAATATGAGACCTGAGTCCTGGGATGAAGCACAACATCAATCCACAAGGACCTGTATTGTGTTGGGATTAGAGTAGCAACAGGTGCTTGTTCAAGATTAACACATTTTATGAATAATGTGCAATGGACTAATATAAAATCCTTTTTTTTCCTCCTCTGTACTTAAACCATTTACATCATTACTTTAAACCTAAAACACACAATTTTTATTTTTTTATTATTTTTTTTAAAGATTTTATTTATTTATTTATTTGACAGAGAGAAATACAACTAGAGAGGGAACACAAGCAAGGGGAATGAGAGAGGAAGAAGCAGGCCTCCCACTGATCAAGGAGCCTAATGCGGGACTCAATCCCAGAACTCCAGGATCATGACCTGAGCCGAAGGCAAAGCAGCTTAATGACTGAACCACCCAGGTGTCCCTAAAATACACAGTTTTAAAGATCAAAGGAATTTCTCTCTTTTCCATTTTTTTTTAAAGAGAAGGAATGATAGGTCTGCTTAGTCTGAATCTAGGTAGTCCTGGGATTGAGGTTTAGACTGATGGAAATTTAGACTGAGCTCATGATGCTCCTTCAGAGAGGGTCCATACCCAGGAGTGTGTTGTTCTATACACTCTTGTATCTGACCTATTTTTATGTCTATTCACATCTGACAAAAAGAAGTAGAATTGAAGCAATTCATCAGAAAAGTGAATGCAGAAGCACCTCTACCTGTGGTACTGAGGGACAGGTGTTTTTCACCTGTGGTATTAAGTGACAACTGACATTTTAGAGAGTTTCCCTGAACAGAAGAACCATCTGACCAGGAACACATTCTTGGAGAAGATGATCTTCTAAACACACAGCAATTAATCCTGAAACCCTGGTTCCTACTTCAAACCACACTTGGCATCTTCTACTTTATCCCATGCCCTGTTTGCTTCATCACTAAGTATTTGATTCTATTAGAGGAAATGAGTGGTCTAACACTGAAATTATAGTGTGAAGATGGGATGGGACAGATAATTTAACAACATCATATACTATTTAATAAATATAATATTCATGCAAATATTACTTGAAGCTTTAAAAAAAAAACTTTATAACCCAAAAACGAGAGAGGACAGAGACAGAGACAGACACAAAGAAATGTATGAGATAGGGGATCAAATATAGGGAGATAAATAGCAATGTGCCCTTCCAGAATTGATCCAATAAACTGTTCTACCCTCAGATTTAAAATCCCACCATCATCATTTTGTTAATTTACCATATTTATACCATTTTCCAAAGATAGATGGCTTAATCTCTGGGCCATATTTCCTGTTCTTTAGAGTTCTTTAGTAAAAGGCCTACAGCAAAATGTTTACAAAGCAGACTTATACTGTGGTCTGATATGTAGAAGATCCTGTCGGCTATCTCTAGGTCCCTCACACTGGTTTTATTGCTAAGGATCTTCAAACATAGCTACACATACATACAAATTTTAGGATCAGTTTATTTTAATAAACTGATTCTAAATGAAGATGCACTGTGTATCTCCATTTAATGAAGATACACTTTGTCATTCTGGTAGAGGAGTGTTATTAATTCATCACAGAAAATGGTATCTCAAAATCAGGTCCTTGCTGGACAGAGCCAGCCAAATTTTTCAAAGACCTCTGCCTAGGTGAATACTCAGTGTGAGATTTAATGCATTATTGTTGGAGTTCTGGAATTGAGAAAGGAAGTACTTTTGTATATGCTTATTGCCCGATTAAAACACAGAAAGATTCTTCAGTCTTCCAACTGGGATTAATGATGTAACCCATAAGATAAGAAATGATAAAAGACTACTCAATTTAGGGACATAGATGTCACTGGTGGCCTTGAAAGAGCATTTTCAGTGTTAGGTGCTGAGGTATGCCTGCAAGGTTTAAAGAGAATAGAAAGAATTGGGGAAACAGGCATTACAGAACCTCTTAAGTTTTGCTACAAAGAGGAAGCAGTGAAATGGAGTAGTAGCTGATAAAGGAGATAAGACAAAGGGAAGATTTCATTTTAAAAATGAAATAACAGGGGCGCCTGGGTGGCTCAGAGGGTTAAGCCTCTGCCTTCGGCTCAGGTCATGATCTCAGGGTCCTGGGATTGAGTCCCACATCGGGCTCTCTGCTCAGCAGGAAGCCTGCTTCCTCCTCTCTCTCTGCCTGCCTCCCTGCCTACTTGTGATCTGTCAAATAAATAAATAAATAAATAAATAAATATGAAATGACAGACTGTTTCATTGCTCAAGCAAATGATCCACTAATAAGGGAAATATAGATGAAATAAGAGATGCCCTTATGTAAGTGATAAGGAGGTGAGGCTCAGAACACAGATTATAAAGAGATTGCTGGCCTTTGGATAGGAGGAGCACAGGTAATGTGTTTATTGGAGAAGGTAGGAAGGTAGTATATAATTGAACAGATGCTGATTGATAGTCATGACTCTGGAAATATTCTTCTGATGGCTGAATTTTTTGCACTGAAATAGCAATCCATATTTCTCCATAAATTTGATGCTTGCAGTAGCTTTTTTAGGAAGATATTCTACTCCAAACTAAAGCACCATTTTACTCTATTTTGCTATGCATTTGTATCAGAACAGTGTTGAATTTTTCTATTCTAATGTAAAGATAACTATATAATTTACAAGCTAATATTAGTAACAGAAAGTTCCTGTAAAAAAAAAAAAAAAAAAAGCAAGAACACAATTGATTTCAGATGTTAGTGTTAAGAAGTCAGGCACTGGGGCGCCTGGGTGGCTCAGTTGGTTAAGCGACTGCCTTCGGCTCAGGTCATGATCCCGCATCAGGCTCCCTGCTCCGCGGGAAGCCTGCTTCTCCCTCTCTGACTCCCCCTGCTTATGTTCCCTCTCTCACTGTGTTTCTCTCTGTCAAATAAATAAATAAAATCTTTTAAAAAAAAAGTCAGGCACTGATTAAAAACAAAACAAAACAAAAAAACAAAAAACACAAAATCCTGCCATTTGCAAGGACATGGATGAAACTAGAGGGTATTATGCTAAGTGAAATAAGTCAATCACAGAAAGACAATTATCATATGATCTCTCTTATATGAAGAATTTGAAAGGTGGGGCATTGAGTTATGGGGGGGTTGGGAGGGGGGGAAAAATGAAATAAGAATGGATAAGGAGGGAGAAAAATCATAAGAGAGTTTTAACTTTAGGAAACAAACAGCGTTGCTGGGTGAGGAGAGGGGAAGAATAGGGTGGCTGTGTTTTGGACAATGGGGAGGGTATGTGCTATGAGGAGTGCTGTGAATTGTGTGAGACTGAGTATTTTAGAACTGTACCCTGAAGCAAATGATACATTATATGTTAATATAAAAAAATGAAAAATTTTAAAAAGGAAGCCAGACACTGAACTCCTAAGTAATATGTTTAATGAGTGAAGCTATTTAATGTGAATTAATTTGGAGAACCCACACACGAGATAGGAGAAGAAATTTGTGTTCAAACTGACAGGAAATAATTTCAGCACAACTGGTAAAAACAGCACTTACCTATGTAATAGAAGATGGAGCTTTTGGACCTACTTTTGACACTAGGAAAATTTCCAAACAGATTACAAATATTTGATTCTAGGAATATCATTAAGATCCTACCAGTTCTGTAATTCTATAATTAAAACAACAAAAAAATATAATCCTAAATGTTTTGCTAACAAGTTATTTATGCTGCCACAGGTTTGTTCTTCTCTTTTGTCAAGAGGCAAGATGAAGACATTAAGATGAATCTGGGAATAGAGGCAGAGAGTAACTAAGGGGAATGACCAGGGAAAGATATCAGGAGACACATGTTTAAGGAAGTGGAAGTTTCAACTGGAGGAGGTGAAAATGGAAAAAAATGTGATGGATTCAGCCAAGCTATTGCTCTGGGAAAGAGAAGTTAGCAGCAAGCAGAGTAAGAAAAAACAAAAGCCCTGAACCAGGACTTGAATTATTAAAAAAACAGGTTTGAATTATTTAAAAAAGAAAAAAAGAAATAAAAAAGAAACAAAGAAGAATGAAAGAAAGAAGAAAGAAAGAGAAAAAAGAAAAGAGGGAAAGGGTGGCAAGAGTCTTGTAAGAAAAGGGATGGAGCAAATATACTAGAGAGCTAAGAAATAACTTGATTGCAGTATCTTAATCAGATTTGCACACCCAAAAGGTGCTATTGGCTGCTGTGTGCCCAATGATTTGGAATGAATGGAACTGGCAGGACTTCACTGTCCTTGTAGGAAAGATCTGTCCTTAGCATGTAAGCCAATGGCACCTACAGTCCCTCGTTGGACCAGTTTCCTCATGGCATTTTTTACCTCAGCGTTCCTCAGGGTATAGATCAACGGATTCAACATGGGTGCAACAATGGTAAAGGACACAGCCATTGCCTTGTCTATGGGGTAAGTGGCCACAGGTCTCACATACAGGAAAATGCATGGCACAAAGAACAGGATGACCACAGTGAGGTGGGAGCCACAGGTGGAGAGGGCTTTGCGCCGCCCTTCAGAGCTGCAAGACCTCAGGGAGCAGAGAATGACCACGTAGGAGGTGATGAGGATAAGGAAGATGGTCACACACATCACCCCACTGTTAAGGATGACTAACAGACCCAGGGTGTGTGTGTCCATGCAGGCCAGTTTCAACAATGGAAACAAATCACACATAAAGTGATTGATGATATTGGGGCCACAGAAGGGTATTTGATACATGAAGAGAAGCTGTATTACTGCGTGGATAAACCCCCCGACCCAGGCCCCTCCCAGCAGCAGATAGCACACCTGAGAGCTCATGATGGTCATGTAGTGCAGGGGCTTACAGATGGCCACGTAGCGATCATAGGCCATCACGATGAGAAGGATGATCCCCACTCCACCAAAGAAATGCTCTGCAAAGAGCTGGGCCAAGCAGCCTTTTAATGAGATGGTAGTGCTCTTGGAGAGAGAGTCCACGATCATCTTGGGGGCAATGACAGAAGAGTAGGTGGCATCCATGAGGGACAAGGAAGTAAGGAAGAAATACATAGGTGTTTTCAGACTCGGACTTGAGATCATGGTTACCACAATGAGTAGGTTTCCCAAAACTGTGCACACATACATGATTAGAAACACAGCAGAGAGTATTTTCCGCAGCTCTGGATTCTCTGTAATGCCTAAAAGAATGAATTCAGTCACATTGTTTGGATTCTTCATTTACTATGGGTTGATATAAGCACAACACTCTGAGATGGAAAATCTACAAAAGAATAGTATGTTTAATTAGTAATCACTAAGTGTGTTGGACAATTTTTACACTGTGTCTCATACCCTCTTCACATACTTTGTTCCACAGCCACTAATATAGCAACCAGCTGCTACCAGGACAACCTCACAATAGCTCCATCCTAACTGGTCTCAAATGATACAAAGTACCGCTCCAGTAGCAAACCTGTCCTGGCTCTGGATGCTTAGGCAGAGGCTGTCTGCCATTTGGAGGGAATACATTAGAGATATTGCTTTAAATGCGAATTTAAATAAGGTTCTCTTAGACTCCTCTAAAAACCCAAAGACACACTCTTCACATTATCCCTTTTAATAAACAAGGTACACACCTTTCAGGACACTGTTTGCAACCTACAGTTGTATGGGCTAACCCCAATCTATAGCTCAAAAACTTCAATTATGATTTAGTAGCTCTAATAAAGTAGAAGGAACATAGTCTCCAAACTGGGAGAGCTGGGTCTTATTTCAAATTATTCCTCTGTCAGGCGCCCCTCCCGCCATGTCTCAAGCCTCCAGAATCTTTGGTGGAGGTGCCCCTGAATGTGGATAAAAGTCCCCCTGGGCTTTCCCCACCAAGAACCTGGAAAGCCATGTACCTTGTGGGCTGGGGCAATACGTCCTTGTTTCCCTGGGACGTGCGCTTGGGCAGGCGCTCATCCAAGGCACATTGTTCCATTTAATCCTCCTCCTAGTAGTCATATCTCTGTATCTCTTATCTGTGTTCCTTGCTCCCTCTGCCTCAATGGTCTTGGCTTCTGTGGATTTAAGTAATCACTCTGCACCCTGCAGTAACAATAATACTGACCCTGTCTCTAGGGCAAGGTGCAAAAGCAATTAAAGATCTATTTGACACAAACCTGGATGATCAGCAGGCTGTGCTGATCTGGCACAATTGTTCTCACTGTTTAATGGAAAACTACAGCCTTTACTTTATCTCATGAGCTTACCTTAGTTATACCAAATAACTTAACTTCAAAAAGCCCACACATGTCAGCCTTGCTGCATAGCTTTTTGGTCCAAGTTGACCAGTCTGTACATTGGAATCATGAATGGTGATGGGAAAGAACATTAGGAGGGGTGACACACAGGTGGTGTGAGTCTATTCACAAACTTCCCTTTTTTCCTGACCTTCACTCATACTATGTGTTTATGACACTTTCCTTTATACTTGAAATCAGTAGTTGATAATTATAACCTGCATAGATACACTTTGATTGAGACTATATCAATACCAATATACTTAATAGTTCAAATGTAATATACTTAATAGTTTAAATGTAGTTACTTAAAGTTTCCACGACCATCCATTCACCTTTTGCCTGTGTGATCACTCTGCCCTGTACAGCCAAAGGATAAAACATTCCATTGAGATAAGACAAGACAAAACCAACTGTTTGCCTAAAACTAAATTGATGTGACTGCTGGTGGACCAGGGTCTGTTTCCGCCCACAATTAGGGATGCTCTGTCCTAAGTTTATGGCACTTGAACAGTGTTGATGTCTTGAAGAATTTATGATTGGAAACCTGAAAGAAGTCTGTGTAATCTCTTACAAATCTCTTTTATCATACACCTTTCCTTTGAGATGATTTGTAACTAAAAAGCTTTAAATAAAGAACTCTGAAGACACAGTTTTCAGGAGATCCCCACACCACTCTTCGAATCCGGTCTCCTCATATCGCCAACTCCGTCACCACCTCCTGGAAGCCAAGACTGTTGCCGGAGTTGGCTCCCAGCATTCCTCTAACTCCTAGGATGTGTTCTGACATTGCTCACCACTCCGGGCCTCCATTTTCTCGTCTGGGGAAGAGGCATTTATGGTGGATGACTGGCATGTTAGGGGTTCGAAGAAGCCAGCTCATGGACTCTGTCCCTCTCAAAGATAGCAGTTGAGACCTACCTGCATGAAATGTATGCACTTCCAAATAAGATATTCTTTGAGCCATCTCAGGACTTAAAATATTTTAAAGCTTAATACACTAGAATAGATAATAATGCTCATTCTGTCTGAAAACCTATAAATTCATCACAGTTCTTTTTCTGAACACTAATACATACCTCAATCAGACATTCAAGACTTGCCCATAGTAATCAACCTCATTTTTCTTTGTATGTCTCCATCCCACAGCCATCAAGTCCATCTCTTACTACCAGAACACACACCTTGGTCTGTCTAGTACAGTGGAGAGGCCATGGGTTCAGAGTAAGCAGACTTTGCTCTCTGTCGCACTCATACTTACTGACATACTATAAGCTTCAATCCTGCAAAAAATAAAAGTGTAATAACGCTTAAAGTTGGTAAGTGTCATGGAGTTATTATTTGAGGGTACTGTGCTGAGAGCTTCATGACTTCATCTTTTAAGTCCCACAAAAGCCTTATGAGACATGGAATGGTATTATCTTGATTTTCCGATGCAGTGGATAATGCTTGAAGAGCTTGTGCACTTCGGGTGAGTCTGTGAACAAATTCATAGCACAGGCTACTAACCACTCTCTTCTGAAGATTCTTCTTCTTCTAAGAATTATATACCCTGCCTCACAATACTTTCATGAACATAAGAGGAAGCACCAGCATGAGAATGTTTGGGAAATACTAACCAAATATTCATGATTATTTTCTATTCTTCTTAAACTCCTGACTTCCTCCTGCCTCTGCCTCTGCCACCTACTGTCAAGAAATCCCTTCTTCCCTCCTGCTTCACTTCCTCCCCAGTGCCTCTTTCACCACCACCATTCTGGATATTTGTTATGATAAACATATACAGTGCAGATCAGCAATAATTCAGTTGTCTTCCCAGCCATTTTTAAATTTAATTTCAGGTTGGTTCTATCCCCTTATGCAGATGCTTTTTAATAGCTAATTTACTCTATCTTCACAGATTTCTAATGGTGTGTATGTACACACTAGCTATTTAATTACATTTAATTAAACCCATGAAACAGAATTCATCCAAGGAAAGCAACGTGGAATTATGGAGCCCAGGCAATGGTGGTACCAGTCCTGCCTCCAGAAATGAGAGTGCCATTGTCAGATCCTGGCTGCTATTCCTCTAGCATCCAGGCCCACATATCCACATATCCCATTTACCATCTTTCAGCTCTCTCCTTTATACTCCTAGACAGGCTTTGGTCCAACCCAAAAGTGCAGCCATACCTTGGACTTCCGGTTCAGTGTTGAATCACAGCCTTCAGATCTTTTTTGTAATAATGCCTTCTTTTTCCATTGATCCTTTGAAATGTCATTGCTAAAAATACTGTTCATATAGAGTGAAGAAATACACTTCTTCAGTTGTCTAATTATTACTTAGATAATGTGTATTTTCATTCCATGGCATGTCCTAGAGCGTGAAGGATACAGGAAGTACCCTATCCATAAAGAGAGAGACAGAATAAGCACTCCTGAAATGATAAGTGTATGATTATCAGTGTGTTCCATAGATTTCAAAGCAGATGAAATGGAGCTATGCCTTCACATGAGAATATAGAAAATTCTATATAATGCAGAAAGTAAACAAGAAGAGGAACAGTATGAGAAAAGCATGAAGAAAGGAAAAACATAATATTCCTAGTCAAAATATGTCGACTTTGACATCACACAAGCCTACGTTTCATTCTGGACCTTCCACGAATGTAATTAATTGGAAGTTACACATTCTCTTTAAATCTAAGTTGCTTTTTTCAGAGTTGTTGTATTAAACATCATAAGCTCCTAGCATTACAGTTTAGGTTTTCAAATTTACATTTATAAACATTAAAATGTGGCAAGATAGTAACATAAATTATAGTTAAAATATGTATTGAGTGTTTTATTTGTGGTATCTCCTAAAACTTAGTCAGATACACCCTTTGTCACCTAAGTTAATGGTACTTTGAGTAGGTAAACCTAGCTGGTCTGGATTTCAACTAGGAATAGGTAATAACAGCTATAATCTTAAAGATCTACATAAAATTCCCTGATTTTCCACACTACAGCCTGTTCTCACTTCTGAGAACATAGAATAGGTCAGATAACCTCTCTGTGCCTCAGTTTCATTTTCTAAATAATGGAAAGGTAATGTAATGATTAATTGATTTTATCAATGCACAGGGATTAGATCAGTATATCCATCTCTTTTCCTAGAGTGAGAAGAAGGGTACTGACCACAAACTATTTACAGATCTTTTGCCTTGACATTATATTTTTACATATGCTCCTGGTAAATGCTTTGAGATTTTATTAGATGTATACATATCTTCTACTAAAGGCTCAGTTTAATTTTTATAAATTACAAAAGGAAGACGATAGCCCTTGGAAAATATTTTGTGTGGATAGATAGAATGGTAGAAAATTTAAACTGAAAGGACCACTGCCATCCATAAGCCTTATGGATCCTCTATTGAGTTTAGTGTCTGCTCTGAAGATGTGCCTCTGTATGTTTAGGTATATTGAATGTATACAATAACTTATGTGAGTACATAAAAACATACACAAGTACATAAAACATAATAATATTCATGGAACTTAAATAGTCTGTATGGACATTATTTGTCAGCAGTTACAGATTTTCCTACACTTTAATTTCTACAGATGATTCTCCTTTATGGTTGTACCATAATTCATTAAACCAGCACATTTCTGCTTGACATTTATGTTATTTCTAGTATTCTGTCTTACACACAAGGATGCAATGAATATCACTCCACAGAAAATTTTACTCACTGGTTTGAGTATTTCTGCACTAAAAATTCCTAGAAATATCAACACCAAGTCCAAAATATGTCTATGTTGAACTTTGATGGATTCTGCAACTTTGTTCTCCCCAAATCCTGAATCAGCTTTCATTCTCATCAATAGTGTTTTAAAGTGCAGCTATCAGGCGCCTGGGTGGCTCAGTTGGTTAAGTGACTGCCTTCGACTCAGGTCATGATCCCAGAGACCAAGAAGCCAACTTCACATCGAATTCATGTTCCTAAGTGTGTGACTTTCTTATAGAGCCTAACAATTTCTTCAGTAAAATCCTGGACTGCAAGAAGGTGAAAGCAATGTGTTTCAGGATGCCCCTGGATGCCATGCTTATTGAGCAATCAATAGCTCTGTGCCCCTCACAAGATCTGTATACAGAGTATTGGCATCATTAATAGAATATGTCTCTAATCAATGGCTTTAAAAAGATTATTTTTGTCAGTAAGTCTTCTTAATTCATTTTGCTTTCTTTGAGAGATGAATACAGATGAAATTATCTTCAATAACTCCTTTCTGGGTTGGAAATCACTATACTACTGAAAATATAAAACTTTATGTTCTTTTGGAATGTTTTACGAGGGAAACAACCTTTCCTGATTTCACCACCCCATTTCAGAGCAAATCCTCACCATCACCTTCCACACTAACATCAAAACCCTGCTGCAGACAAAGCTGCTCATAAATTAATGTGTGTCTTTTTATACAAAGAAAAATATTTTTTAAATCTAATTCATCTGTACATTACAAATGAAAGCCAAACTTTTGCAGTATCATTAATTAAAATATAAATAAAAACACCTTTTTAGAGGTGATTAATAGAAAAATCAAAGTTAAAGGAATTTGATATAAGAAGAAAGCAGAAACATATATAATATATATACATATGTACACATGCGCATGCATGGCATACACACACACACTTACACACATACACACACACACACAGGATTGCATGAAAGAAAGGAAACATCAAAATCGCCTAAACTACCTTAGACATACCAGCTATTCTTCTTCCTCCTCTTCCTAAGAGTACGTCCCTAAAACACAAACACACTCTTATAGTTGTTAATCTCATGACCTGCATTAGTCAGACACTTAAATTTTGAAAATTTGCAAAGAGAGATTAAAGTAAATCCAGCCCAAAAGTCTTGATAGCTTAAGGCTTTCCATCCCGAAACCACAATTTTTGTGTATAAATAAAACAGATAGATGAACTACTGATACATTTCAAGTATAATTATACTTAATATATGTACATGCATACTTGTATATGTATGGAAAGTGATTCAATTATTTCAATAATTTTAAAAATAGTACTCAAATTAATGAGAACATGTAAGGAACTTGTTAAAGTTACCTCCAGCACTCAACCTGATGTCATCCTTATGACGTCCAAAAACCAGTTACCTGATGGCCCCAGTAACTAGAAGGCAGATATTGTACAACAGCTTTTACAGGATAATGTCAAGGTAAACAAAGTTCTGGCCCCATCCAGGATGTACTTCCATGAACTTTCATCAACAAAAGAACTACAGGGGTGCCTGGGTGGCTCAGTCATTAAGCGTCTGCCTTCAGCTCAGGTCATGATCCCAGAGTTCCAGGATCTAGCCCTGCATCAGGCTCCCTGCTCAGCGGGAAGCCTGCTTCTCCCTCTCTCACTCTCTTTCTTAATATTCCTCTCTAGCTCTGTTTCTCTCTGTCAAATAAATAAATACATTTTTTAAAAGATTTTTTAAAAAAAGAGCTACAAATTTTACTTATTAGAGTTTCAACTTAGCAGAACCTAGTAAATCAGGACCTGCTCTGGAAACAAGTCATCTAAGCATTTAATGGGGAGTTATTTTGCTAGGGCTAGAATTTCTAATAATTTTTAAAGAAAGATTTAAAAGAGATACTCTAAGAGTCCAAGGACTTAAGTAGGAAACAAACCTTGTAGATGGCAGAAGATTTCAAATTTCATCTAAATAAGAAAAGTTGAAAGAAACAAAAACAAAAAATCATCCAGACAGCCAGATAAGCCATTGACAAATCATTCATGGAACTCTGCCCACCATTTGACTGTATTTTGAGCTTTATTTGTAACCAGTTTCCAATCCACATCTTAGAAGAAACACCATTAGTAAGATGTTCTCCTTCTCATAATAGGTTTGAGCTCAAAGAGGACAGGGTACAGGTATGTTTTCTTTCAAATGGCACAGAATCTCAAAATGTGCAGACTTGCATCATTCCAAGTGCACGGCCTGGAGCCTGTGTCTCTACTGACTGGGGAGCTAATCACCACACCAGTGAACGATCCATCCCTGCAGTGATCCCTTTTTCCCAGGGGCAGAGCTTCACTGGATCCAGGCCAGGAGGATGCTCCACAAACATACCACCAGATCCTGGCACTGGCATTAACCATTCAGTTATCTGCTCCACAGGTAAGCTCTCTTCTTCAATAACAGAATGGCCACACAACAATCCATCTGCCTAATGACGTAGATAAAGAAAAAATATACCAGGCAAGCCCTGGTACCAAATTATTTTCACCTGGCCTGCTGTCTCCTTCATCTTTTAAGACTCATTAAAATTATGTCACATCCAACTGCAGGAGAGTTGCCGTTGTTAAAGATTAAAACATGTACCTCAGCCAGAAAAAATAAGGACTTCATTCTTTCTCACTCCTTAACAATTAGTCCAAACAGCATGTTTTCAATTTGGAAATATTTGGGGTTATAGCCTTCATTCTTTTTCCAACTTCAGTAGTGAAAAATATCGATATGCTGCATTTACCACATAGTTCCCAGTGCCCATTGTGAATGCATGTGTTAGAGTAACCAACTTATAAAAACAACAAGGTGGGGGGAAATAATATGATTAAACTGGAACATAAGTAAAATTCTAGGTGTTCTTCAAACAACCACAAGCATCTATATCCAATTCTTCTCTTCTGCACCACCCCCTTAATAAAATAGTTTTATCATACTTACTACTAACACAATAACATTTTTCACTCATGAGGTAACTTGCTTATTAACCATCTTCTCACGGGAATTAAGTTCCATACAAACACAACCTCTGTCTGCATTATTCAGCACCTTATACCAAGCCCCCAGAACTGTCTGGCACACTGTAAGCACTAAACAGTATTTTTGAATAAATGAAGTAAGAAATTCCTACACCTAATTGACCTTGGAGCTACCATTTTGCAAGCAATAAATATGGACACTATGGACTAGCAATAGAAAAAGCCCTATAGAAATGACATGCAGCTCTTCAAAGGGTGCCCTCATACCCAGACTGTCAGTCTCCTCTACAGTCGAGTTTATTTTTCCTTCAAATATCTCTCTCACCCATATGTCACTACCTTTCAAATGCAACCTTTTGAACTGCATTTCCTGAGCCCATTACACCCCACTTTTCATGATGTCCATGAAGAGAATTACCTCTGTGGAAATGAGATCATCAAGTGGCTTTTCTCTGACACAGAAGAATCAAGAAAGTTCACATAGCCTGGAAAGCAGAACTCAGAGGAAAGCTGAATAGAAGAAAGTGAGCCCCAAAATAAGGACAGGTGCCTCAAACATAGTCTTCGCATTGCAGCCAATGAATAGTTCTATGTTTAGGTATTTTTACATCATGCTAGCAAGAAATATTGTGAGGTGGGAAGAGTGGAGAGGGCAGAGTCTAAAAGACTTGATATGGATGCTTAACCCTTATTCAGTCTCATTTTTTATATAAATGGCATAAAGATCTATTAAATCTCATTGCATTAAGAGACTTAAAGAAAATAAAGCACTATGAAATATATGCATCGTAACCTTCAATAAGAGTTAGCTCACTCCCTCGCTTAATGCCTGAAATTTTCACAGAACTGAAAGTCCATATGAGCTGCTCCATGCTTGGTGTGGAGCCTGCTTAAGATCCTCATCTTCAGGGCACCTGAGTGGCTCAGTTGGTTAAGCGACTGCCTTCAGCTCAGGTCATGATCCTGGAGACCCGGGATTGAGTCCCACATCGGGCTCCCTGCTCAGCGGGAAGCCTGCTTCTCCCTCTCTCACTCCCCCTGCTTGTGTTCCCTCTCTGGCTGTGTTTCTCTCTGTCAAATAAATAAAAATCTTTAAAAAAAAAAAAAAGATCCTCATCTTCTCCCTCTGCCCCGCCCCTGCAAGTCATGCACACGTGTGCACACACACACACATGTGTACTCTCTCTTTCTAAAACAATTAATAAAAAATTGATGTCCATATAAATCCAAGTATCTTTGTTCAACAGATCCAAATGTTATTTATCTTATTAATTTTCCAGGGTAAATATACTTATTTCCATTTTGTTTTAAGTATGAGAAATAATCAGATGGCATTTGACCTTCATGAGAGAATCATGATGATGAGATTCTTTGCAAAGGAGTATCTTAACATTCCTTAAAATTGTTCAATCAGCAAGACTCCATCTACTGAGAACATCAGACTGCCTTACATTTCTCCTTTCAGGTCTTATGTCTTCCAAGTTTGCTATTAACAATTTATAATCTGTTCCCTTTTAATCTTCTCACATCAGATACCCCGAAGACACAATTGTTGGCCCTAACTCCCTTCTTCAAATCCCCTTTTTGTCTTAAACTAGAAAGACTATTTACTCAATACTTTCCTCTCCTTACCCCTGGCTTACCCTTACCTTCTATCCAACTGTCAAAATAAACCACACATTATGTTGTCTGGATTCTATTTAAATGTTTAATTCTCACCAGCAAGTGCAAACTTGATCATTTTTGATAAGCTAAGTGCTGTTCAATCATCTTCCAGGCCTGGGCATTGTGGGAAAAGTTTCTATGTCTCATGCTTTGAGAGAGTCACGCCCAAGAACAGGTATACCACGCCCTGACATCACTGTATGGTCCATTAAGAAATAACTCCAGACGACAAGTGAGTTGGAGAAAGAGGTATTTTTGAAAAGTAACGCAGGTTGGAGTGTTATAGTCAGAGTTTCAAAAAGTGTTGTGTAGTAATAGAGAATGACCTGATCTTTTCCATGTGGACAGAAGAGTATTGTTGCTTAAATGTGTCTCTTCATGTGAGACAAGGCTTTAGAAAATTTGACACTGTATTTCTTAAAGGATGCAGAGAATCATTAAAGCTGCAGGAGAATTGCTTACCTATAGACATAAATATTTCAGGCAGCCGTGTTTTATTTTAAAAGAAGTACGACTGATGGGGAGCCTGGGTGGCTCAGTTGGTTAAGCCACTGCCCTCGGCTCAGGTCATGATCCTAGAGTCCCGGAATCGAGTCCCACATTGAGCTGCCTGCTCATCAGGGGGCCTGCTTCTCCCTCTCTTACTCCCCCTGCTTGTGTTCCCTCTCTGGCTGTGTTTCTCTCTGTCCAATAAATAAATAAAAACTTAAAAAAAAAAAAGAAAGAAAAAAGAAAGTTGGACTGAGATCTGGAAGACCTGGATTTGAATTTTATAGCTGAAAAGCATAGACATTTGACCTGAGGCAAGTGAATTAGTAAGCCTCTCTCATTACCTATTTGCTTTGCTGTAAAATGAAGACAGTAATCTGGAATTACCAATTTTCTACATGGATAAATCATCTGAGTTGAATATGCCTGACAAATAATAAAATGTTCATGTATCATAAATAAAGGTATCATACCTCCAGAGCAAAGCATTTAGAAGTTCATCATACACCCTTTTGTTGAGGTTAAAGAAAACAATGTTTACTGTTGTTGCTTCAAATGACTCAAGTCTTGGTAAGGAAAAAGAAAAAGGTTTCCTTTATAGTAAAAAAACAAATAAAAACAACAACAACAACAACAACAAAAGCCTGTGACATATAAAAACAATTTAAAAAAAAGACCAAATTGAGAATAATTTCAAAATTTTGGTTTCTTTTTTTTGTACAAAAAAAAAACTAGAAAGAGGATCAGAATTAATCTCTTCCTTTGTAGGTGTTCTTTTGCTTCATATGTTCATAGGGCTAAAAAAAAAAAAAAATCAGCAGTCATTCTTTTACTCCCCAACTGTCCCTTCCACATTTATCTACATAAGAATTTCTATTCTCTGAAATCCTGCCATTTGCAACAACATGGATGGACCTGAAGGTTATATACTGAGCGAAATAAGTCAACCAGAGAAAGACAATTATCATATGATCTCTCTGACATGAGGAATTTGAGAGGCAGTGTGGTGGGTCATGGGAAGTAGGGAGGGAAAAAATGAAATAAGATGGGACCGAGGAGGAAGACAAACCATGAGACTCTTAATCTCAGGAAAGAAACTGAGGGTTGCTAGGGGTTGAGGAATAAGGTGGATGGGTTATGGAAAAAATAAAAATTAAAAAAAAAAGAATTTCTATTCTCTTGTTGGCTTTACCGTAGGTGAAGCAAAAAAAAAAAAAAAAAATTTCCATGGAAAAAACGATTTCATCCAAGTAACAAATGTATGAAAAATGTAGTAAAGTAACAAGACTCTGGAGAAAAACATACACTAGAATAAACAAATTAGGGATTTATAGTTGTTCTTTCTATTCTTTCCCTGAATCTGTGAACACTGAGGCTTTGATAAAGCACATTAAAAGCTATCAAAAGCACCTGTGAACGGGCCTAGCCACTGCTAAGTGCTTCATCAGTGTTAGTATGTGGGGTTTCTTTTTTTTATTTTTATTTTTTACACACAGTGATCTGCAAAATTTAGCCATTCTCTTTCACACTGTATGACAGATATAATCCTCCCTATTAAATACACCGTCCCTTCCTTGGCATTAGAAAGAGCCTAAGTTATCCTCCTCTTCAACAGACTTTTCATGGCATTTTTCACCTCTGTGTTTCTCACTGTGTAAATGATGGGATTTAACATGGGTGTGAGGATTGCAAAGAACACAGTCACCAACTTGTCCACGGGGTAGGTGACCACAGGACGCATGTAGGTGAATATGCAAGGCACAAAAAAGAGTACAACTACAGTAAAGTGAGAGCCACATGTTGAGAGGGCTTTGTGCTGCCCTTCAAAGCCATGGGATTTCAGGGAGTTCAGGATGACTAAGTAGGAGAGGAGTAGCATGGAAAAAATGAGCAAGCACATGGCCCCACTGTTGGCCGCCACCACCATTCCCAACCTGTAGGTGTCGCTGCAGGCGAGCTTCAGCAGAGGGAAAAGATCACACATGAAGTGGTCAATGACATTGGGACCACAGAAGGGCAAGTTGACCATGAAAAGGATCTGCACAGTGGCATGCAGGATCCCCCCTATCCAGGCCACCACTACCAGGAGGTGGCAGAGCCCCTGTCGCATGATGGCCGTGTAGTGCAGGGGCTTGCAGATGGCTACATAGCGATCATAGGCCATCACAATGAGAAGGATGATCTCTGATCCTCCCAGGAAGTGCTCCACGAAGAGCTGTGTCAGGCAGCCACCCACGGAGATGGTTCTCCTCTGATACAGCAGGTCGATGATCATTTTGGGGGTGGTCACAGAGGTGTAGGAGGCATCTATAAAGGACAAGTAAGTGAGAAAGAAATACATGGGAGCTGAAAGTGTGGGGCTGAGGGAGATGGTAAGGACAATGAACATATTGGCTAGCACAGTAAATAGAAAAATGAACAAAAAGACCACGAAGAGTATTTTCTGCAAGTGTGGATTCTGTGTGAGTCCCAGGAGAACAAATTCAGTCACATTGTTGGGAGGTGTGAGGGGATCCATTCAGGAAGTAACACCTTCCTGGGGCTTGAATTCCCTACAAAGGGATAAAGAGAGATACCCATTATCCATGAAAGGACTGTAGTCTGATTTCATAGTACAAAAACAGTGACTAACCACGGAACCTGTCCTGGGCACTCCTTGCATCAACATTTGTTCCAATTCTTTCTTACTTTCTCTACAGTGCTTTCCATCTCCTCAGATACCTCACACCTGCCACCTATAAACACCCATAGCACAACTGTGATGTATAAATTTACTGAGAAAACACTGGGCTGTAAAAAGAATGTTCAAATTTCCTGCTCCTTCTCTACCTGACTTTGTTAAGTCATGTCAGTGTCCCATGCTTCTGAGCCCTCCTCTGTGTCTGTGAGCTTACACATTGTTAACTCTCACATGTCTTTTGTAAAGTAAGAGTTCTTTCTTCTTCTGAGGGAATTTTACATTTGAATCCTCAGCTGGGGAAAGAAAGACATGGTCATAAGTGTGTCTCATAAGCAGGTGGTTTAAAACGGAAAATGTACAAGCCACTGGTGACATGCCCTCCCTGTACCTCCCATTACATATGTGATATTCCTGTGTTTCTTCGTTGTGCCTACCAGTGTTGGGCACAATGTTTGCAGTGTCCAGGGCACTTTAGGTAGTGATGCTTGTGAATTGCCACACTTCTGCATCTCCACGAGTAAGAATGCACCCACTCCCCAGCTCTTTTTCCTCCCACTCTGTTTTTACTCTCTACTTGAAGAGAAACATAAATAAACTTCTGAAGAAAAAGTTGCATTCTAGTTTAATAGTTTCTGACACACTTTATATGGTGAGTATGAAAATACTAGTTTCTTCTAGGAAATAATATGTTCCTGGATCATTTTACTTTCAAGATTATTAGAATGTTCATTAGTTAATATTTTTTATTCTTCAGCATTCTGTTCTACATACAATTTTACATAACCATGTTCAGAAAAATGGGCAGGTTCAGTACAACAGGATAAAAACTCCTGGATGGGGGTTCTATAGATAGATGAGGATCTATCAAGCAAAGAAAACCCTTATTTAAAAGTCTTAAAAATAGAAATTTAATGTGGAGAACAGAAAGAAATAGTCTGTTAGGTAAGATAGATAACGTACTATCTATATACATACATATATACATACACACACAAATACATAAAATCTATTCACTATAAATGCCTATTAAATGTTCACTCATTCAACAAACATTTATTGGACACTTTCTATGTATATAAATGTATGTCGTTCCACAGAAAGTCATAAAAAGTGTCCCAGTTTAATTGTCTTTAGTAATCCCCTCCCCACACCTTTATCACCTAAGAGCAACATCACATTCATTCATGAGATTCCTCCACTCCATTATGCTTCTCCTATATAACTAACTTCTGGTAACTTCTTTTCCCATCCTCCCATAGCATCCATCATCCACCATTCCTGGTTGCAGGATATAGCATTACTAATACACTGAGGAAATTTGGGGATGTATAGTTGCCAAAGGAAACAAAGGAGAAAATGTAAATATAATGAAATGTATTTTTCAAGAAAAGACCTCTTTTCCTTGCAATGATAAATGGACAAAGAAGCTTATTTTTTTAATTATTTAAAATGAAAATTCTACTCATGTGTGAAAACAAATTGTAGCAGCTTCATTGCATTCCCTTCTTTTGAGGTGCACTCTCCCAACAGATCAGAAAAGAGTCTAGTGTACATAAAGACAGAATAAAATGCAGTAAGTGAGTGATTTAGAAATAGTTATGAAGAAATAGAAATTATTTGGTCCTTTTACTTTGAGTCCACAATATTCTTCCCAGGAATAAAATCCAAAGAAAACTATTTTTCAAAGAGAAAAATTGTTGTGTATAAATCTGTTTAACACAATTATTAAGAGCTGTGGAAAACTAGAAACTGCATGCAATGTCCAACATTAGAGAAACAAGTAAAATATAGTGCACCTCTTTGAATAATGTGTCATTTATAACAGAGATGTTTTTAAAAATTACACAAGGCCAAAGGAAAGGTATTATGTTGTGATAATTGGTAGGGGAAAGTTTGGATGCAAATTTGAATACATAACATGATTCTTATTAATTAAAAAATATATATCAATAAGAAAAAAGACCCCAAAATATTTTTACTTCTAAATTGGTGGTATATAGTCAATCCTGTCTATTGTGGTGATGGTTGACTTCCTGAAGAGATTTAACCCTCGGATCAGTGGAGATGAGATGTGATTATATGATATGTAAGATGCATTTAAACTTAAGATTCTATAGTTATGTGATTTTCTGGGGGTGGGGGGGTGGGATTATCTCACCTAGGAACTTGTCTGGCATAGCTTCGTGGCCAGGGTCCCAGGAAGCTGTTAGTTCACCAAGAAATAAGTAAGGTTGTAAGACTGAAAATACCAACTCACCGAGCTCCATTAAGTGCCGTGGTTGATTTTTAAATGGCACCTTTCTCTTGGGCCTCAAGGCACAACCACATACCCAGTTTATAGGTGTATTCTGTGAAGTTTATTAGCTGTGGCTAATTGGACCTCTGGGATATGTCACCGTTACTATTAAATCTTGCCAACAACCCAATTATTTCTTGTAATTTAACTGAACATCAGAGGAGAAGTTTTATAATATTCATCTTTACTTTTTTAATTCCTTCCTTTTAGTTGGTGTGAAAAAAAAAACTCCATGACAAGAGCAAAAAACTAAGTCAACTACTTATGACTTTGTATGCTTGATAAAAATGAGTTTAATACAGAGTCTGTATATTTGGTATTGCATAAATTAAACACTTAAGGGGTAACAATTTTATTTTTTAAATTTTCATTATAATATTTTGTGGTTTTTGATCCATCATTCCTGGTGATAATTTTTAATTGTTGTTTAAAGATGTACCTTAAGTGATATTTATGAATCCCATTATAATATTGGCACTTCACAACCCTTGAACTTTATTTCTTCAAAGTAGTTGTTCCTTGGCCAATTCCGAAATTAGATTAACATAATTATGAAAATAATTCCATTCTTGAATCATAGTCACAGATAATAAAATGCATTGATTTCAGTTATTTACATTTAATCTCATAATATCCCTATGAAATAGAAGAGAAATAAGCATCTGAATTCACAATTCATCACAAGGATATATAAGACAGAATTGAGAATGCCATTCACCAAGCCTCTAAATCTTGGGTCAGGATCCTTATCCCTAAAGTATTGTTTCACAGCTAAAGTGTCATCACACCTTCAGGCTGCCATCAACTGCAGTTTATAATACAATTATGTACTAAAAGAAAAAAAATATTAATTTTAATTAAATTTCAATTTCAATTAAATTTAAGTTAAATTTTAATTAAATTTAAATTAAATCTTGAAATGATTTTCAAACAAATTGAATTCAATTCAGAAATACTCCTATATAGAACCACACTCACCCATGTTCAAATATGTGTCTTTTATTAAAAAGAAAAATAAATCATACATAAATCTGGATTGGCTAAAGAGAATGTGGTGACTGTGAGCAGCATGTGTCATGAGGAAACAGTTTAAGATAACTGAGACCAACTAAACCCAGTTTCATTAGACGCTTGAGTATTACAGTGCCATGATAATATTTGTGATGGCAGATGCCAAAGAAAGTTTGAATGAGGGTGGAAACTAAGGAGCTATAAGGAATACACATTTTGCTGAAGTATCATCTCTGAAAATATCTTGAACTTGTCTTTCAACTCCTGAATGAAAGCCAGAGTCAGATCAGAGAATTCACATGTACTTAAACAGTCATCATACCCAGCATCAGGAAAGATTGCAATCCATTCATATTGTCCACTAAGTGGTCATCCCGCCTCTCCCTTGCTACAGCTGGTCATTAATTCCATTAGAACCTCTACACCTAGCTAGTCTACCCCACCCTCAAGGCCTAAAGTAGCATGAAATGAAGTTAACTTTAAATCACTGAGGCTTAGCCATGAAAGCAATTGTTCAAAAGAGAAGTTACTGGAGCTATACCAGGAATGTCTGTTTCCAGAATTAAATTTGAAAGCAGAGTGGTTAGTAACCTTAGAGAGATAACAGCACAGAGTTTCAAACTAGAAAGGTAAGCCAGAATGAAAGAAGAAATTAACTATAGCTCATATCACAACTGGTGAAATACATTGAGGTATTATTTGAGGTTTGATGGGTTTGGGGACTAATTTCATAAAGATCAGGTACCTGCCAAAGTGTTCTTCTTGTGGGCAGCTTCATATGTTTCAGGAGGGAGAGGAACATGTTCTCAAAGTAACAGAAATCATTGTCTTAGAACAAACCACAGACCTTTTCAGCCCAGAAAGACATCTTCTAAGTTGTTTATCAGTAATGGAAAATTGGAGGAGATGAGCTGTCATCTCATAATTCTTCTAATTTTACTTCTTCTAACTGAAGTAGAAGCAAATATAACAGTCCTTATAATCATAAAATTATTGGCATAGGCAGAACCACAGAACTTGGAAACAACCTCTAAGTTACCTACGTAACTGGTAGAAATAGGGAAAACTGTTTTGTGTCATGGAAATGGATAATGGCATAGTGAGAAATAAGACCATGTCTCCTGATTCTGAAGATGATGTTTTTACTCTACATTTTTTTAACCACAATATGCTTGTTAAATATTGTCATATCATGGAATCAATTGATTTTTTTCAATAAAACATATGGTATCTGTGAAGTACGTGGCTGTCAAAAGAAAAAATTGTAAGGGCACCTGAGTGTCTCAGTCATTTGAGCATCCAACTCTTGATTTGGGCTCAGGTTATGCTCTTTTTCTTTTTTTCCTAAAGATTTTATTTATTTATTTGACAGAGAGAAACACAGCTAGAGAGGGAACACAAGCAGAGGGACTGAGAGAGGGAGAAGCAGGCTTCCTGCTGAGCAGAAAGCCCGATGTGGTGCTCGATCCCGGGTCTTCAGGATTATGACCTGAGGTGAAGGCAGTCGCTTAACCAACTGAGCCACCCAGGTGCCCCACAGGTTATGATCTTAAGATCATGAGATTGAGCCCTACACAAGGCTCCACGCTCAGCATAGAGTCAGCCTGAGATTCTTTCTCTCCCTCTACCCCTCACCCTGCTCACACTTTCTATCTCATTCTAAAATAAATAAATAACATATTTCTTTTAAAAAAGAGGAAGCTATAAGCACACTTAGGACATGCAAATATACTTATATTTTGGTACAGTCTTCATTTTTTTAACAGATTTTATTTTTGAAAAGAGCCAAAATGGATTCACAACAGAATCATATAAGTCATTAAGCTGAGAAATAGTTTCTTTGTCAACTGTAATGATTTATATTTTTCCATATTCCTTATAAATGATCTCCTAAAGCAGTTTCCAGAGAGGACTCCAGATTCAGGGAATTAAATGTAAATCTAGATTTTATTTTATTTATTTATTTTTAAAGATTTTATTTATTTGACAGAGAGAAACACAGCTAGAGAGGGAACACAAGCAGGGGGAATGAGAGAGGGAGAAGCAGGTCTCCCACTGAGCAGGGAGCCTAATATGGGGCTCGATCTCTGGTCTCTGGGATCATGACTCGAGCCAAAGGCAGTTGCTTAACCAACTGAGCCACCCAGGTGCCCCTAAATCTAGATTTTAAAATGTAAAATTTAAACAATTTTAAATTGTTTTTGGGTTTTTTTAAATAATGTATTTTATTTTAATTTTTCAGTGTATCAAGATTCATTGTTTATGTACCACACCCAATGCTCCATGCAATATGTGGCCTCCTAATACCCACCATCAGGAGAGGCTAATTCCCCATGCGTCTCCTTTCCAAAACCCTCAGTTTGTTTCTCAGAGTCCACAGTCTCTCATGCTTCATCTCCCTCTCTGATTTACGCCACTTGACATCTCCTTTCCTTCTCTTAATGTCCTCCTGCTCCACAGGGAAGAAAAACCATATGATAATTGACTTTCTCTGCTTGGCTTATTTCACTCAGCATCATCTCTTCCAGTCTCATCCATGTTCTTATAAAAGTTGGGTATTCATCCTTTTTTTTTTTAATTAATTAATTTATTTATTTATTTATTTATTTTGGGTATTCATCCTTTTTGATGGAGGTTTAATATTCCATTGTATATACGGACCATATCTTCTTTATCCATTCATCTATTGAAGAGCATCTTGACTCTTCCCACAGTTTGGTGATTGTGGCTGTTGCTGCTATGAACATTGGATGCGTATGACCCTTCTATTCACCACATACTACAGGCTAAAGGTTTTTTTTTTTTTTATTTAGTTTTATTTTTTATTACGTTATTTTATTTCTTCAGTGTTCCAAGGTTCATTGTTCATGCCCCACACCAAGTGCTCCATGCAATATGTGCCCTCAATGCCCACCACCAGGTTCACCCATATCCCCACCCCTCCCTTCCAAGACCCTCAGTTTGTTTCTGAGTCCAAAGTCTCTCATGGCTTTTTCTTTGAAAATATTTTATTTATTTATTTGAAAGAGAGAGAGTGACAGAGAGTATGAGAAGGGAGAAGGTCATAGGGAGAAGCACACTCACCATGGAGCTGGGAGCCCAATGTGGAGCTCGATATTGGGATTCCAGGATCATGACCTGAGCCGAAGGCAGTGGCTTAACCAACTGAGCCATCCAGGTGCCCCCAAAGTCTCTCATGTTTCATCTCCCTCCCTGATTTACCCCAATTCACATTTTGTTTCCTTCTCCTACTGTCCTCCATGTTACTCCTTATGCTCCACAAGTAAAAGTATTTTAAAAATATATTTTACTGTATGTTTTGAGAAAGACTTGCATTTGATTGTACTAATAATTATTACTCTAATAAAGTGTCACATCCTATAGCATGTAATAAAAATATTTTTATAGAATAAACCATAATCAAATACCAGCCCCAGCTCCCTATATAATGAAGAGATCACAGGATAGGGAGTAAGAGTATTTGGGCTCAAGACTGCTTTTATGTTCTAGGATCTAGTTGTTTAACCTTCTGGTTTTCTACTTTTTTTCTGTAAAGTAAAAACACTAGAATTCAATTTTATAAGTTGTAACCATGTGAAAACACTTTAAAAATTTAACTATTTTAAATACAATTAATTTTTATAATTCCTGACTTTTACTCAACAGTACAAGAAACCCCAACATAAATTTAAACATTAGATATATCAACTGTGTGCCAAGAGTGTCTTGGCAAGTATCTTCTTCCTAAATTGTACTCCACACTGCCCTATATGACAGTAGGCAATACAGTTTTCTGAGTACCAACTACATATATACACAAGCCATTATACAACTCTGTAATTAGAAAGGCATATTTTTAAGTTTCTTACAAAATAGGAATGATTCTGATGAATTGCTGCTTTATTTCCCCCTAATATTCTTTGAAATGGTTGAAGATCATCAGATTTGCATTTAGAAAATAGAAGATCCACACACTAGCTCTGCCTGACATTGAGGTAGTTATTTAATGATTTTTAATTTCATTTTCCTTCATGTGGAAAACAGCAATAATCTGAATAATACCTACCTTGCAGAGATGTTGTCTTACATGGGAGATATGGGAAGTGCTTTAAAGTAATAAAAGATGAAAGTAAAGATCATGATAGAAACAAAACCTCTGCATTGGGTCACTTATTATCTGAAATTGCATTCCTGTTTAATAACATTCTAATGGCATTTTTTACCTCTGATTTCCTGGCTGTGTAGATGATAGGGTTTAACATGGGAGTAACAAGAGTATAGAATACAGCTATGGCTTTGTCCATGGGAAAAGTAGCTACTGGCCGCAGATACATAAAAATACAGGGCACAAAGAACAAGACAACTACTGTGATGTGGGAGCCACAGGTAGAGAGGGCCTTGTTCCTCCCCACAGAGCCGTGACTCTTCAAGGAGCACAGGATGACCACATAGGATACCAATAACATCACAAAGGTAATCACAGGGATTACCCCACCATTGACAGCAACCAAGAGACCAACAAGGAAAGTGTCAGTGCAGGCAAGTTGTATCAGGGGAAAAATGTCACACACAAAGTGATCCATGATGTTGGGCCCACAGAATGGGAGCCAGAAAGTAACCAGAATCTGTCCAATAGAGTGGAGAAAACCCACTGCCCAACACACGCCCACAAGGAGACAGCATGTGTGGTGGTTCATGATGGTCACATAGTGCAGAGGTCTACAGATGGCCACATAGCGGTCATAGGCCATGACCACAAGGAGGACAATCTCTGATGCTCCTAAGAAATGTTCTATAAAGAGTTGTGTCATGCAGCCAAGGAAGGAAACAGATTTTGAATCAGAAAGCAGATCTGCTAGCATTTTAGGGATTATGGAAGAGGAATAACATGCATCTATCAAAGACAAGAAGGCCAAGAAGAAATACATTGGTGAGTCCAAAGTCTGGCTGCCAATTATAGTAACCACAATGAGTAGGTTGCCTGTGACAGTGACAATGTAGGTGATAAGTAACACCAGAAATAGAATTCTCTGCATCTGATGATCCTGTGTAAGTCCCATTAGAATGAATTCGGTCACATTCATCCTGTGTTCTTTCATTTCAATGCTGATGATGGATTCAGAAGTGGAGAATTAACCTGCAGAGACAGGATTTCCAAATTCAGGTGATGAGAACTTTATATTTTGGGTTTTTAGACAAACCCAAAACATTTTAGTAGTATAAGCTATTTTCTATGTTGTGACAGAGAAAAGAAACATCCTTTTTCTATTTTATAAAAAGAGTGAATTTTTTTAAAGATTTTATGTATTTGACAGAGGGAAACACAGCCAGAGAGGGAACACAAGCAGGGGGGTAAGAGAGGGAGAAACAGGCTTCCCGCCCAGCAGGGAACTGGTTGTGGGACTCGAACCCGGGTTTCCGGGATCATGACCTGAGCCGAAGGCAGTCGCTTAATCATCTGAGCCACCCAGGCACCCCAAGAGTGAATTTTTGAAACCGTCTAACTCAGCTTCTTACAAGGTTCATCACCTGACAAACGGTCACTGAGCCTGTGCTAGAGGACATCCATCTATAGGAAGCTCACAATATATTAAGCTGATTGTTTCTCAGCTACAAAATGTTAAGAACTCTTCATTAAATATCTTTAAAAACTATTTGTACAACTGTTGGTTTACTATACAGATTAAGTGTAATTCAGCCTTTTTCCCATTTAAAAACATTTCAAATAAGTGGCAGAGTAGACCCGTATCTGTCCTTTTTACCTCCATCATTTGGTTCAGTTTCTAGCTCAGAAGGTATTCAGTAAGTATTAAATAAATAAATCAGTTGGAAGACTTCTTTCTTATTTCTCCTATGTTTTCTCTTTTTCTGCTAACTCCCAAAGTTAAAGTGTTTACTATTTACTTAGGGAAAATGTAGAATACACAGTTGGAACATGAATCAGATGTATTCTTTCCTGTTTCAGGGCTATTCTTAATGTGCCCACCCTGGGTGGCTGCTTTCACTGGTCTGCTTCAACCAGACCTCTTATTTCTAGCCAGCAGGTGATACCAGCTGAATGTAAGAGGGCAGGTGGGAGGAAAAGGATTTCAGGGTATTTACTGTCCTGGTTCCCTCCTATGGTCTATCAACCATTGGGTGACAAACTAGGCAAAACTCTTTGGGATAGACCTCCTGGGTTCCTGTGGTCACTCTTTCCCCTTGTTGTCTCAGGTCTAACTGTGGTAATGGCTTTATCATCCCTTATTGGTTTCCTGTATCCCCACCTACATCTTGGGAAGTAAACATAATTAAACTCTTTTAATTAAATCTCTCATTTTAAGTATGTGGTTTCAGGATTCCAATGGATGCAGAAAATTTGTGCTCTTTTCTTTGTAAAAAAATAAATAAAAATAAATGAGGAAATAGTTTTAATTTTATGTAAATTTATTTTATTTATACAGCATCCATACTTCTTTTGACGTACAACTACTAAATAAAGTTAACTTTTGTCAGAAAAGAAATACTGTGTAAGAAAGAAATGTAACATAAAGATTACTGGACATCTTCAGTGGAAGTCTATGTGTTATCTATGGTACTCTCTTTGAAATTACATGTTTCTATAGGATTTATGCCTTTTAGCACCTTGAGCTATTTCACAACTCTTTAATCTATAAAACTGATAATAATACCAACAACTCTGGTCAACTGAAATACAAATGCTGTTTGGTGGAAAGCTGAGTTCCCTGAACATTACAGATCAAGCCAGTTTTGCAGTTGTTTATAATTACACATCCCCGATGGAATAATGTAAGAATGGCGTTTTGGAGTTAGTTTCCTTTAGGCTGAATATAATCTTACTCTTTCCTCATTAATGAATGAACTAAATAAAACCTTTTGTCATGCTTTCATTTTATATTTCTTTGAGAGTCATGGTTTCAATTTTTTTAAAATTATTTTGCTTTTGGATAAGAGAAGAGAGACCATTATACTTAGGAAAGATAAGCTGAAAGATTTCTAAAGATCCAGATATTCTTGCCCTCTATATTATTTCACCACAGGTTTTTCTATTTTATTTTTTTGGAGATTTGTTTGTGCTTAATCAATTTGTAAACGTCTTCTTAAAACATCCTTTGAAGCCAAATGGAAACAAAATATGTTATGGAACTTTTTTTATTAGCTTCCCAATTCCAGTCCCAGCCAAACTTAGCCAATATGAATATCCTTATCAACCACAATGAAACCAACCTGCTGAAAAAATTCTATCAACCTGGCCAGGTGTGTGAATGTCTGTGTGGAGGGGGGGGGAATTATATAACAGAATATGAATTTATGGCTTATTTAATCATTCATTTATAAGTTCACTTCAAAATTCTCATTGTCTGCTATAAACCTAACACTCTAGGGGGAAAAAAAAAAACAGATAAAGTTTCTACTTTCCTGATGTTTATATTCTAGTAAGTAGAGACAGAAAATTGCAGAAAATAAAAGAATTATATATTGTGTCAATTTAAAATACCTGCTAGGAGATATATAAAGCAGGGTAAATGATACATGGTCCCTGGATATGATTATTTTCTCTAAGGTAATCACTGAAAACTTCTTTGAGAAGGGATTGCAAAGGCCAAACTTGAATGAATGCTGAAGGACCCACAAAGATCACCTAGGAGAAAGGTTTTCATGTAGAGAAATCAGCAAGTGAAAAGTCCCTGAGGATGGAGCATGGTTGGTACCATTGATCAAAGAAAGTCAGCTTAGCAGGAGTGGGATGAGGTAAAATTGGTTGGTGACAGATCTTGTAGGGTGTTGTAGATCATTGCAAGAGGATAAAGACAGTGTTGTCATTTACTGAGCCAGTTTCATGCCTAGAAGTCACCACTGACACAGCCAACCTTTGCTTGAGTGTTTACAATTGCCAGACACATTTACTCTTTATATCAACACAAGCCAAGGTCTGCTACCATCCTGATGTAACAGATGAAATAATGAAGACTTAGAAATGTAAGGAAACTGTTCAGTATAATTTAGTAGGTTGTGACCTAGTCTTACACTGGAATAAACATCAAAAATAATTCTATAAAATGCATTTAACCTCTGGAACTCTTCAGTATTTACTGTAAAATGAAGATACATGGCTCAAAGGATATCTGTGAGAGCAGAAGGGTGACTAGTTCAATAATTGGCACAAAGTAGATACAAAGGGTGACATTCGACCATGACCATTAATATAGTATTCTTTCTATGAGATTGTATCTATACTATCCAAACCAATGAAGTGTTAATTATTGTCTATCATTTATCTGCATGGTTTTTAACTACCTAGAATGAATTTTCTTGTCTTCTTTACCAAAGGAACTTCTTGTAAGCTATTTCACACACATAGACACACACACTCCATATGTATTAGATTTATTAGTTAGTCTAGGCATTAAATAGACAAAGATAACGTTTATTACATGATTACATTTGAAAATGAGTGCCAAATACAATATTCCAACAAAAGAAATAAATTTCCTGCTAATGTTGTCATTCACTGATACTCTCCCCTTCAAATTCATCTTTTCCTACCTTTTATGCTCAGTATCTTCCCTCCACCACAAAAGTGATCTCTACTTGTCACCAGCTCTACATCTCTTTCTCATGCCTCCAGATTTTGTTTCCCTAGAGTCATCTTTTAACCTATAGTCGTACATACTCAGGGAACAAATAATATTTCTCCCCTTAGAGTCCCAGAGAATACTGTTATAGTCCTTTATGAAAAAGGACTAGTGAAAGTAATCTAGTAGATAATCTAGTAGAATAGCTATGAAAAGAGCCCGGGAATGTGAAAACTCTTATTATGTCTATCAATACTGCAGGTGATCATATGCAAACTAGGATGGCTATTCTGTAGGACTCTAACCAGCCCCCTTTGATCAGCTTCAAGGCTGAAAAAATAAAGACCTATTAACAGATGTTATCACCATAGATGAGATAAGGAAAGATTTTGTTTTTCTGTCTAAGTCTGTGTAAGCCAAAGAGAGAGAATTCAGTCTTTAAAAAAATCCAATGTTCTATCTCTTGCAAATATCTAAGCATTATGGTGAATTAATAGAGAAGCTATTAAATAAGATATAGTTGTGGTAATGTCACAACAAGATAAATTCCATGTGTTGCTTTTATGAAAATCACCCCCTTATTTCTCAAAACCCATTATTCATTCATTGATCTTTAATTCATTGCTTAGTGCCCAAACTGTCATTGATCCACATGTTAATTCAGTAACCATTTATTACTAATATGTAATATTAGTAATATGTGTAAGTGGCTGGAAGGGGGGTTTCCAGGGGGACATTCAAAGACAGGAGCCCGCTCTGAAAGAGCTCCTCATCTATGATATGCACAACCAACATTCTAATGAAAAAGAAAGAAAATGTTGAAAGTGTTAGAAACATGCACTTCAAAGTATGCAGAAGCCAAATAACCATATGTGAATGTCCAGGAAGATGAAACACTGGATCATGGGCTTGCAACTAATATGTTGAGTCAGACATTTCAACATTTTGCACCGAAGATTAAGTGAATACCAAAATTAAGAAATAGAAATGCCTAGTCTTGAAAGAACTGCCTCAGTCTCCCAGCACATCAGGAAGCAAGGGAGTACTATTTCTTGTGTAAAGAGATTAAAAATTTGGAAGCAATGAGGTTCCACTTACTTCCTATATTTTATCAAATAAAAACATCTTAACTCTTGGAAAGTGAGAGAATTCCTTTGCTTTGATTGCTTTCAATTACCAGAAACCACATCTTCAACCAACAACCATGACATTTTCACCAGCCCGTCTCATATAATAACACATATGAAACAACTAAGAATATCTCTCCCAGCAGTGTTTCTCTCATTAAGAACCAGACATAGGCATCAAGGGAGGAAAGGTCTACCACACAATCAATGAATAAAAGCTAAAAATCATTTCAGTGCATTTAAATAAAGCACTCCCTTTAGCCTTCAGGAATTGTAGAACCATTTCTCCAAAATCTTTCAACTCAAAGAAATATGCTCAGTTACCTTATTGGGTTTTTTTGTGTTTGGGGGGGGGTTAAAAATATTTTATTTATTTATTTAACAGAGAGAAACACAGCTAGAGAGGGAAACACCGCAGGGGGAGTGAAAGATTGAGAAGCGGGTTTCCCTCTGAGCAGGGAGGCCATTGCAGGGCTCTATACTAAGACTCCAGGATCATGACTGAGCCACCCAGCCACCCCTCAGTTACCTTATTGTTAAACGTTAGTCTTTTGGTGGAAAAATATAGGTACATTTATGTAAAATTATGCATGAAAAATGCAGAAAGTAAAGAGAGAAAAATCAGTATTATTTTATAGGTTTTATGTAATGCTGAAACTAACTTTTTTTCTTTTTTACCTGTGTTTTTTATTCTTCTATCATGATTATACATTATTCTAATTTTAGAGAATGCACTTTTTAAATAAATTTTAATACCATTTTAAATGTCTTAGTAGATTTTTCATCTCTATTTTTATTTTTGTGGTGTCAGAAATATTAAAGTTCTGAGATGATTAAGGACTAAGGAAATTAAGCTTACTTTTCTCTTCAGAGATATGAATTATTGATAAATATAAAGTTCTGTGTGAAGGTTAGCCATTACTGTTATAAGTAATATTCAAAAAGTAGTATTGATGGTTTCATATGTGCTAGACATCATACAAAAGAGTAAATTATCCTATTTCATATTTATTTGAAAGAGTTATATGTAGTTGAAAGGTTTTCCTTTTATTATATAGGTAGGAAATTGAGACATGGAGAAGGAAAGGCTTGTACCCCAGAACATACAGTTAGTAACGGACCTAAAGATATAATTCAGGTTCATCTGGCCTCAAGTCTTGATCTTGACCTTGGCCCCACAGTACCTCCCAAGTGAAAACTCACCAAGGCAGTTAGCAGGATCCTTAGTTAACATCCATCTTTTAACAAAGGCTTTAAGAGGACTGATTCTCATAGTAAGTTGTAGAGACATTAACAAAGACTCAAGAAAACACTCAGAAATTTGAAATGCATCAACTTCTTCCTCTGAGAATTTCCCTTATCATCTCTCTGGAGAATTTTATTCCCCATCTAGAGAATTTAGAATTACTATTACTTATTTACTTTGTCAAGTCAGTTAATAACACATTACTGTCCCTGTCCATTTCTAATCTGTCCTAAATTCACTATAAGAAGGTAGTATCATATGTCAAGCACTTACTATTTACAATCCTTTAATTGTTAATCTCAACATAACCCTAGAAAATGACTACATTATTCCCAACTGATAGAAAAATTGAGGCTTAAACTGATTTATTTCACTTTTCCAAGATAGTGTGCAGAACCAAAAGCCAGTTTCTACTGTTTCAGTTCTGCAATGTTATCTGCCTAATTTAAGACATCTACAAAATCAAAAATCCCTGAAAAGTGTTTAACCATATTTGACTATAAGAATACTAATCTTGGATTTCACATTATATTACGAGAGTTTTCTGAAAATTCAAGCATATGGAAGCTAGAATTTCATCAATCAATCAATAATCTTAGGTAATGGGAATTGAATGAGTTATTGAAGAGTACCTAATTCATTTTTTTGAATGTTTCATATGAAGAAACTGAGACCCCGAAAGGAAAGAAACATTTCCAACATTATACTTTCAGATGGTGACAAATTAAGGATACAAATTTAGGTTTCTTAAATCTCAATCTATTTGTCTTTTTCTTGCATGAAATCCTAATATTCTCACTTATTGCAGAGTAATCCAAACAAAAGGTATTGTTTTGCTTGCCTAATTGGTCTATATAATTACTTCAGTGAGCTTCCTTGTTTCAAAATGAGACCTATCTAGGGAGTGATGATGTTGAGAGATCATAACTAAAAACACCCTTTTGACTCTACAGGATTTCCTCATATAAAGGCAAATCACAAAAAGTAAATAGTAATATCAGATTTTATTTTAAGCTCCCATTTTCCATACAGATTTAGCCTGTCTTTCCATTTTGTTCCCAAACCAAGCAAGTAAATTAAGAGGGAAGGTGGTAAGACTCACTCCCTGCATCTATCAAATCTCTTTGGTAGCCCAAAAATATGGTACTACTTTTTGTTTAATATTTTGGAAAGATTAGTTTTAAACACTTTTAGTCAGTCCTTCTTTCATTCCATGAAACTATACTCCAGTGATCATGGACCCAAAACAGAAATGTATTCCTATAGAACACATGGAATTCTGACAATATACGCGGAACCGGGGCGCCTGGGTGGCTCAGTGGGTTAAGGCCTCTGCCTTCAGCTCAGGTCATATCTCAGGGTCCTGGGATCGGGGCCCACAT
>PITA01015234.1:0-50831 GCA_004023965.1 Spilogale gracilis
GAGTCAAGCCTTTCTAAGAAACCAGCCTTTACCATTAAAAGGGAAGTTTTTGAATAGACTCAGTTTGATAGTTGAGCAGGAAGAACAAAATGCAAGTAAAGATGGTGTAGATGACTGTGACATTAGCATAACTCCAGATTCTTGGCGGGGAAAGCCCGGAGGGACTTTTGTTCACATTCACAGGTACCTCCACCAAAGTTTCTGGTGGCTTGGGCATGGCGGGAGGGGTGGATCACGCACCGTCCCCCGACAGCTGATGCTAAGACTTTTAGCACTATGTTAAAGATTTTATGTATTCATTTGTGCGTGAGAGAGAATGTTGGGAACGGTGTGTGATCTGCCCCTCCTGCCATGCCCAAGCCACTGGAAAACTTTGGTGGAGGTACTGTGAATGTGAATGAAAGCTCCTCTGGGCTTTCCCTACCTAGAATCCAGAAAGCCACATACCCTGTGGGTCAGGGGAGTATGTTCTTTGTGTGCTTATTCAAGAGGTATAGTTCCATTTAATCCTCCTCCTAGTAATCATATCTCTGTATCTCTTATCTGTATTTCTTGATCCCTGTTCCTCAATGGTCTCAACTTCTATGAGTTTAAGCAACCACTCTGTACCCTGCAGTAACAATACTAATCCTGTCTCTAGGGCGGGTGCAGAAGCAGTTAAAGATTTAACTGCACCACCCAACTTCCTCACTTTTGAATAATAAAAGACTGGGGCCTTTGTCAGTCAAGAGAGACAAAGGCAGAGGCAGCAAGAGAGGCTTCCAGGGGAGAGTAAGAGAGCCTGTAAACAGAAACAGAGAGAGCCTGCAAAGAAAGACAGAAGCAAAGTGAGGAGAGAAACAAGAAGCAAAGAGAGACAGAAACAGAAACGAAGAGGGCAGCTGAATCAGACAGAGAGCAAGAGAGACAGAAGAAGAAAGAGAAGTAGAGCAAGAGGGTCAAAGCCAGAGCTAGAGAGCTAGAGCTAGAAAGCCAATGCTAAAAAGCCAGAGGTAAGCCTGAGCCTGCTTCATAGGTCTCTCCTAACTGACCTCGGGTCTGTCAGCTTGCATCAGATTTCCCTGTCCGTGTCATTATTTCGCCGGCCAGACATCCCACGGTTCGGGACCCACATCTTTGCCAAGGCTGGTCTCCGGCAGTGACAAGAGAAGGAGTGGAGAGAGGGGAAGAGGGAGAAGCAGACTCCCTGCAAAGCAGGAAGCCCCATGCAGGACTTCATCTTAGGACCATGGGATCATGACCCGAGCTGAAGGCAGATGCCCAACTCACTGAACCCCTGGGATACCAAGATATTACTTATTTTTTTTAAGATTTTATTTATTTGACAGAGAGAAACACAGCCAGAGAGGGAACACAAGCAGGGGGAGTGAGAGAGGGAGAAGCAGGCTGCCTGCCAAGCAGGCAGCCCAATGTGGGACTCGATCCCAGGTCTCTGGGATCATGACCTGAGCTGAAGGCAGTCGCTTAACCAACTGAGCCACCCAGGCACCCCATTTAAAGATTTTATTTATTTATTTGACAGAGAGAAAGATCACAAATAGGTAGAGAGGCAGGCAGAGAGAGAGGGGGAAGCAGGCTCCCCGCTGAGCAGAGAGCCTGATGTGGGACTCGATCCCAGGACCCTGAGATCATGACCTGAGCCGAAGGCAGAGGCTTAACCCTCTGAGCCACCCAGGCATCTGATATTACTTATTTTTGATGAACTTGAGGGTTTTTAGAAGTACTTGTCACATATATGTAGAATGTTCCTCAATTGGAATTTGCATGATGTTTTTCTCATGAACAGACAGAGGGTATATGCTTCTTGGAGGAAAACCACAGAAATAAAAAGCCATTTTCATCACATTGTATTATGGGTACATATTGTCAATATAATTGACTTATCATTGATAATGTTAACATTAATCATCTGGCTGAGGTAGTGTTTGTCACTTTTTTTTTCTTTTTTCATTGTAAAGTTACTCTTTTTCCCCCATCCATAATACAATCTTTGGAAAGAAGTTGATATGTGGATTCCCCTTTTATGGAGTGGAGATTTATTTTCCACCTCTTTAAAGGGTATGATCTCCATAAATTACTTGAAATTCTTTCTCACTGAAGATTTGTTTCTTCTTCTTCAATAATTTATTCAATTTTTATTTATATCAGTATAGAGAGGTTTTTTTATACTTTGGGTTATTTTATATTTTCAATTATTATTCAATACTATTTTAGTTGTTCAAATTGTTTTAGCTTTGATTTTGGCAAGTTCTTTTATTCAGTCGGCTTCTACATTACTTTGAAATATTCACATCACTGTATTTTTTTCTTTTAAGCCCTTGCTTTTTGGCATTAAATGATGATCCAGGGACAGCTTGTATATTTTGCCCTAGTCCTGAAATTAGCTATTTATAGCCAATTTTATATTTTATTTTTTAAGTGGAATATTCCTTTCCTTTACATCCTCAAATTGTTTTCGTTGATATTTATTCACATATATGTTTTTTATAAATTGATCACATTATCTGATAATTTATTAAATTCTCTTATTTGTTGTAGCAGTTTTTCCATGGATTCTTTTAATTTTCCAGATATGTAGCCATATCATTTATAAATTGACTTAAACAAATTTTTCCTTTCTGATTTGCATACTTTAATTATTTTCCATTCTTTAATTGTAATAACTAATAACTGCAACTTATAGAAGTACATAGGAGATAGTTTGTGTTTGTTTCTAGAATACTTCAATAAAGAAATATTGCAATAAAATTAGTCAAATAAGTTTTTTGGTATCCTAGTACATATGAAAGTTATGCTTGTCTTATGCTATAGTCTATTAAGTACACAATAGCATTTTATAAATAAAATGTATAGGAACACCTGGGTGGCTCAGCCAGTTGAGCGTCTGGCTCTTGATTTCAGTTCAGTTTATCATCTCAGTTTTGTGAGAGCAAGTCCTGTTTCAGGCTCTGTGCTCAGTGTTGAGTCTATGTGAGATTCTCTCCCTCTACCTCTGCCCACACCCCACTTTTGATCTTGCTCAGTGGAGTGTGGGTAGAGGGAGAAGCAAGCTCCCCTCTGAGCAAGTAGCACAATGCAGTGCCCTATCCCAGAACCCTGGGATTATGACCTGAACCAAAGCAGATGCTTAACTAACTGAACAACACAGACATCCCTAAATAAACCTTAAAAAAATGTACATACCTGAATTTCAAAGTGATTTATGTCCGAATAATGCAAGCCATTGTCTGTTTTTCAGTAATTCATAATTTATTAAAGTATACTATGCTATACTATTAAAGCATTATAATTGGCATACAGTATTATACTTGTTTCAAGTACACTAATTTGACAATTATATACATTATAAAATGTTCACCAAAGCCTTTCAACAGACAAATGGATAAAGAAGATATGATACACATTTACAATGGAATATTATGCCTCCATCAGAAAGGATGAATACCCAACTTTTGTAGCAACATGGACCAGATTGGAGGATGCTATGCTGAGTGAAATAAGCCAAGCAGAGAAAGTCAAATATCATATGGTTTCACTTACTTGTGGAGCATAAGGAGTAATATGGAGGACAGTAGGAGAAGGAAAGGAAATGTAAATTGAGGTAAATCAGGGAGGGAGCTAAAACATGAGAGACTTTGGCCTCAGGAACAAACTGAGGGTCTTGGAAAGAAGGGGGGGTGAGGGATGGGTGAGCCTGGTGGTGGGTATTGAGCACATGTATTGCATGGAGCACTGGGTGTGGTGCAGAACAATGAATCCTGGAACACTGGAAAAATAAAATAATGTAATAAAAATAAAAGAAAAATTTGAAATTAAAAAAGTCCACCAAGATAAGTGTAGTTAGCATCTATTATCATATAAAGTTATCATAATATTATTGACCAGATCCCCTATGCTGTACTTTCACCTCTGCAACTTACTTATTTTATTTTTTTTTAAGATTTTATTTATTTGACAGAGAGAAACACAGAAAGAGAGGAAACACAAGCTGGGTGAATGGGAGAGGGAGAAGTAAGCTTCCTGCTGAGCAGGGAGCCCAATGTGGGTCTCGATCCTGAGACCCTGGTATCATGAGCTGAAGGCAGACACCCAATGACTGAGCCACCTAGGTACCCCTGACTTATTTACTTTATAAATGGAAGTCTGTATCTTCCAAACCCCTTTACCTATTCTGTACATCCTTCCATTCCCCTGCCTCTCTGGGAACTACCAGTTTTTTTATACATATTTAAGGGTTGTGTGTCTTTTCATTCATTTGTTTATTTATTTTGTTTTGTAAATTCCACATATAAGTGAAATCATATGGTGTTGCTCTCTCCGCAACACTAGTGTGGGGGAAGGATAACTGGACCAGCCTGTTATCCTCCAGGGGCTGAGTGAGATGGTAAGTGTCCTCGGCCCCACCACCCCCCTGAAACCGGGAAAGAAACCACACCCAGCCGGGAGTTGAGTCAGCCGTGAAGGCACAGCAATCTCAACTTTATTGTATCAGAGACACAGTTATATAGAGAGGAAAGGAGGGAGTAAAAGAAGTAGGAGGGGCCAATAGGAGCTCATTAGTGGCTATCACTAAGGCCTTAGGCAGCTTTCAGGCTGGACTGCTGGGTGGGGCTAAGTTCACCAGTCTGCCCTTGGGCTAAGAGCTGAGGGCAGGAAGATTCAGCTAGGTCACGTAGGCGGAAGTATTCTGGAAAAGCCCAAGAGGCCACCCCAGCCGACTTCCACTAATGGCCACAAACTAGCAGGCGCCAGGAGGTCCCAACAATATGGTGTTTATCTTTTCCTGTCTGATTTATTTCACTTAGTATAATACCTTCTAGTGTAAGTTGTAACCTTGTTACTGACAGAAAGTCTTGCCTCAGTGTTGATGACTGCTGACTGATCAGGATGGTGGTTGATGAAATTTGGGGTAACTGCAGCAATTTCTTAAAAGAAGACAAAATAGTTTGCCACATTGGTTTACTTCCTTTTATTAATTTATCAGCATGTGATACTTTTTTTAAAAGATTTTATTTATTTGACAGAGAGAAACACAGACAGAAAGGGAACACAAGCAGGGGGAGTGAGAGAGGGAGAAGCAGGCTTCCTGCCCAGCTGGGAGCCCGATGTGGGACTTGCTCCCGGGTCTCCAGGATCATGACCTGAGCTGAAGGCAGTCGCCCAACCAAGTGAGCCACCCAGGTGCCCCAGCATGTAATACTTTTTTAAAGCACGTGATATTGTTTGACAGCATTTTACTCACATTAGAACTTCTTTCAAAATTGGAGTCAATCTTTTTAAACCCTGTTGCTTCTTTATCAATTAAGTTTATCTGGTATTCTAAATATTTTGTTGTCATTTCAAAAATCTTCATAACATCTTCACCAGGAATAGATTTTCCAAATGCCTGATAATATTAATACTTTGACCTTTTCCTGTGAAGCACCAGTGTTTTAATGGTATCTAGAATGGCAAATCTTTCCAGAGGATTCAATTGACTTTTCCCAGATCTGTGAGGGAAATCACTATAACAGATAGAACCTTACAAAATTTCTTCTATTATTTATTAAATAGTAAGACTTGAAAGTCAAAATTACTTCTTGATTAATGGGCTTCTGAATGTATGTTGTGTTAGTATATATCAAAAAATAATCTTTTTTCTTTAAACCAATTTCTGCTAGCTTCAAACTTTTCTTCTTCAGTGTCTTCACCTCTTTCAGCCTTCATAGAATTGAAGAGTCCTGGATTAGGTTTTGGCTTAGGGGAATGTTTGGCTGCTCAATCTTCCATCCAGACAACTAAAGCTTTCTCCATATCAGCAATAAGACTGTATCACCTTGTTATCATTTGTGTATTCACCTGAGTGCATTTTTTTAAATTTCCCTCAAGAACTTTTCCTTTCCATTCACAACTTGACTGTTTGACTCAAAAATCCTAGATTTTAACCCATCTTGGCTTTCAACATTCCATCATCACTAAACCTAATCATTTCTAGCATTTAATTTAAAAGGAGAGATGTATGTTTCTCCTTTCATTTGAATACTTAGACATAATTGTAAGATTTTTAATTGGCCTAATATCAATATTCTTGTGTCTCAGGGAATGTTGGAAGTTGACAAATGCTGTGGAAATGGGGGCATGCAAGGGATATTAGAAAGTTTAAGGAGAAAGAGAAGATGAGGGAATGACCAGTTGGTGAAAGAGAACACACACAACATTAGTAAAGTCCACTATCTGTAGTTTATGACATCTTGAAGGAATTACAATAGTAAAATCAAAGATTATTGAACACAGATCACTATAATAATATATCACATATAATAAAGATGAAAAGTTTTATAATAGTGTGAGAGAATTACTCAAATGTAACACAGGTAAGCAAACTGAGCAAATATTCTTGGGAAAATGCAACCAATAGACTTGCTGGATGCAGAGTTGCCACAAGTCTTCAATTTGTAAAACATGCACTACCTATGAAGTAAAATAAAGCAAGCACAATAAAATAAGGTACACCTGTGATATTAAATAGTAGTAGAGATAAACAGCATCTTTATCCTATTTCTTTTTTAAGATTTTAATTATTTGAGAGAGTCAGAGAGCAAAAACTAGAGGAAGGGCAGAAAGAGAGGGAGAAGCAGACTCCTTGCTGAGCAGACAGCAAAACAAGAGGCTCAACCCCAGGACCCCAAGATCATGACCTGAGCCAAAGGCATACAATTAACTGACTGAGACACTCAGATATCTTATCTTTGTCTTATTTCTGATAATAACAGAGACGCCTATGTTGTTTCACTATTAAGTCAAATGCTGTTTTCTCCACTTTGCATATTCTTCCAATAGATACTTCAAAAGTTCATTTTTTTCAGTTCTGTGTTAATATGTCACCTTTGCAGTGAAACTTAACCTAAATGGCTATTTAAAATTTTACACACTTCCACCCCACACATGCCATTAAACCTTCTAATATCGCTTACATGGTTCCACAGCTATTTCCACAGCATTTGTCAACTTCCAACATACTATATAATGTATTTATTTATTAAGCTTATTGTGTATTATCCATCCCCTAAGGAGAGTATCATCTCTGTGATAATAGATATCTTTATTTCACTCAGTGATCATCCTCAGAGCCTAGAATAATGTCTGGCACACAATAGTTCCTCAAAAATATTGTATAATAAATTAATATGTAAATTGTTCCTCTTGAATTTCAGAGTATTCAATTTTTTTAGATTCTATTTATTTATTTGACAGAGAGAAACACAGCAAGAGAGGGAACACAAGCAGGGGGAGTGAGTGAGGGAGAAAGAGTCTTCCCGTGGAGCAAGGTTCTCGTGAGGGGCTTAATCCCGGGACCCCAGGATCATGACCTGAGCATAGAGCATATGCTTAATGACTGAGCCACTCAAGGGCCCTTAGAGTATTCCATTTTTACCTCTTTCATAACTATGTCTATTTTTAAAATCTTTTAAAATCTTTTAAAATTTTATTTTTATACCTTGTATTGCACTAGTGGTTTTGTTCAACGAGAGTAAACACTATTTTAGTCACATTTTTAAAAATCTCTTCCTAGACTCAGAAATAAAGTTTTTATCTAGCAGGTACTCAAAATTATAAAAAACAAACGTCCAATTGTTACATTTGTGTTTGCAGACCCAGATCAATTAAGAGCTGCTTCTGCTTTGTGATATCAAGTGCTAATATAAATGACATTGTTTGAACTAGACCCTCTATTATTCGAATCACCAATCACTACTCATTTTCCTGTTCAAGCCTCACAACCTTTTTTTTATTTTTTGAACATACTAAATTTGTAGAAATTCAAGGGATATTAATTCTTGCTATTCCCCTTGCCTAAAATGATTATTTTTAGCATTTTTAATAGATTATTTTAGTGTTGTTTTCTTTTCACAGTAAAATTGGTCAGAAAACCCGGAATGTTCTTATATATTCCATGCACATTTACATGGACAGTCTCTCCTACTTTCAACCTTCATCACAAAAATGATATGTTTGTTACAATCTTTGATGATCCATTGACACGTATTTATCACTAAAAACCCACATCAGAACTCATTCTTGGTATACATCTTATGGGTTTTGACAAAATTAAATGACATATCTGCCATCACTGCCCTAAATTTTTTTTTGTGCTCTGCCTCTAATCGCTCCTTCCTCCCTAACCCCTGACAAAAGTTGATACTTTTAATGTTTTTGTAGTTTTGTATTTTATAGAATGACACATAGTTGAAATGTATTAAAGATATCCTTTTCAGATTGGATTCATTTGCCAGTAATATACACTTACCTTTTTTCCATTATTTTTATAGCTGATAGCTGATTTCTTTTTATTGCAGAATATTTACATGACTAGATGTTCCACAATTTTATTTATCTATTTAGATACTGAAGAGCATCTTAGTTTTCATCTCAAAAATCCTTCTGAGTTTTGACAATTACGAATAAAGCTGCAATAAATATTCATGTGCAAGCTTTTCTGTAGACATGTTTTCAACTTAATTTGGGTAAATACGAAAGAGCATGATTGTTGGATTGTATGGTAACAGCACGTTTAATTTTTTAAGAAACTGCCAAACTGCCTTTCAAAGGTGTACCATTTTGCATTCAAACCAGCAATGAAAGAGTTCCTGTTTCTCCATATCCTCCCCAGCATTTGGTATTATCAATGCCTTTGATTTTTGCCATTCTAATAAGTGTGTAAAAGTATCCCATTTTTACTGAGAAAAAATGTCAAAATCTTTATTAGCACATGTATATTAACAATACATTTGGAGAGTCCAGGTTGTTTACTGGTTTCTGTAGTCACCTAGGGTTCGTGCAGTGGAAGCCATGGTAGCAGAGGTTGTATCAGGCCAACTAGTGAAAAGTCAGGATGGGCTAACTGGTTAGCTTCGCATAAGGTACCCTACATAAGCATACATCTAAGATGTGTTAGGAGTAATCCTTCTTCCTCTACATATGGAAAATATTGTAGAGAACTGATAGAATTTCTGCCTTGAATTTTGGTAGAATTCAACAGTAAAACCATTTGGTCCTGCTACTTTCTGTTTTGAAAGGTTATCACCTATTGATTCAAGTTTTTAATAGAGGTATTTTCAGATTGTATAGTTCTTGTGTAAGGTTTGTTTGCTTCTGTCTTTAAAGGAATTGGTTTATTTAATATAGGTTATTAAATGTATGACCATAGTATTGCTGAGAGTATTTAGTGTCTTTTAAATCTTCACACAATTTTTCAGTGATGCTGCCCCTTTCATTTATGAGATTAGTAATTTGAGTATTCTCTAGTCTTTCTTAGTTTGGCTAAAGTTTTGTAAATCACATTGATCTTTTTGGATAGTAAACTCTGGTTTTCTTTGATTTTTCTCTAATGATTTCTTGTTCCAATTTCACTAATTTCTGCTGAAATATTTTCTTCTTCCTTTGGAATTAACTTATTCTTGTTCTAGTTTCTTAAGCTGGAAAGTTATATTACTGATTTTTAACTGTTTCTTGTTTTGTAATATATGCAATCAATTTTATAAATTTCCCATGCAAGCACTGTTTTCACTATATCCCATAAATTTTGATGTTGTGTTTTAATTTTTATTAGGTTAACATATTTTTAACTTTTTCACGATATTTCTTTTTTGAACCATGTTTTATTTAGGAATATGCTGTTAATCTCTTAAGTGTTTTGAGAGTCTCCAGTTATCTTTCTGTTTTCCAGTTCTGGCTTAATTCCATTCTTGTATAAACATATATATTCTGTGACTTCTATTTCTTTAAATTTGGTATGGTACTTTTTAAGACCCAGAATGTAGTCTATTGTGGTGAATAGTCCATGAGAGCTTCAGAAGAATGCACATCTTGTAATGTATGATTGTTTATATGTCAATTATATCTAGTTATGCTGTTCAGTTTAATTCTGTCCTTACTGATTTTCTGCCTGATGGATCTGTTTATTACTGAGAGAGGGTGTTGAATTTCCAATTGTAGTAGTGATTTCATCTATTTCTACTTCCAATTCTAGCAGTTTTTGTCTCATGTATCTTGATACTCTGCTATTAGGTACATACACATCAAAGATCATTATGTCATCTTGCTGAATTGACCCCTTTATCATTATGTAATGTCCATCTTTATTCCTTATAATTTTCTTGGTCTGAAGTCTCCTCTGTCTTAAATTAATGTAACTACTCTAGCTTTCTTCTGATTAGTGTATCTTAGTATATATTTCTTCATCCTTTTACTTTTAATATACATGTATCTATATTTAAAGTGGATTTCTTATAGATATGTAGTTGAGACTTGATTTTTGATCTACTTTGAAAATCTTTGTTTATTTTAATTGTTATACTTAGACTGCTGACATTTAAAGTAATTGTTGAATTCCAAACATCAAATTATATTCCAAAGCTGTAGTAATCAAAATGGTGTGGTACTGACCAAAAAAAAATAGTACAGAAGTCAATGAAACAGAAAATAAAAGAAAAAAACAAAAATAAACCTAAAATTATAAGATCAAATAATCTTCAACAAAGCATAAAGGAATATCCAGTGGGAAAAAGGGAATCGTCAACAAATGGGTTTTGGGCAAACTTGTTAGCTACATGCAAAAAAAATGAAACTGGACCACCTTTTTACACAATAACTAACTAACTAAATAACTAACTAAATAAATAAATAAATAAATGTGAGACCTGAAATAATAAAAAAAAAACTAGAATAGAGCACAGGTATAAATGTCTCTGACATTGGTCATAGAAACATTTTACTAGACATGTCTCTTGAGACAAGGGAAACAAAAGCAAAAAATAAACTATTGGGACTGCCTCAAAATAAAAAGCTTCAGCACAGTGAAGGAAACAATCAACAAAACTAAAAGACAACCTACTGAGTAGGAGAAGGCATTTGCAAATGACATATCTGATAAAGGGTTACTATCCAAAATTTATAAAGACTCAGCTCTACGTATTGCATGAAGCACTGGGTGTGGTGCATAAACAATGAATTTTGGAACACTGAAAAGTAAAATAAAATAAATTATTTTAAAAAAGATTCAACACCCAAAAAAAGCAAATAATCTATTTTTTAAAAAATGGGCAGAAAACATGAACAGACATTCTCCAAAGAAGACAGATGGCCAACGGACACTTGAAAATGTTGTTCAACATCAGTCATCATCAGGGAAATGCAAATCAAAACTACAATGATATATCACCTCACACCTCTCAGAATGGCTAAAATTAAAACACAGGAAACAACAGATGTTGACAAGGATGTAGAGAAAGGGAAACCCTCTAGCACTGTTGGTAGGAATGCAAACTGGAGCAGCCACTGTGGAAAACAGTATGGATGGTCCTCAAAAAGTTAAATCTAGAAGTACCCTATGATCCAGCAATCACACTACTGGATATGTACTCCCCAAATATACAAAAAACATATTCAAAGGGATACATGTTCTTCTGTTTATAATATTATTATAGACGATAGCCAAATTATGGAAGCAGCCCAAGTGTCCATCAACTGATACATGGATAAATATGAGATCGTATTGTCATATACTTATATACACACACATATATATATATACATATATACACATATACATATACAAACACACACACATATAGAGACATACAATAGAATATTATTTAGCCATAAAAAGGAATGAAATCTTGCCATTTGGAACAAGATAGAAGGAGCTAGAGTATTATGCTAAGGGAAATAAGTCAGTCAGAGAAAGATAAATATCATATGATTTCTCTCATTTGGAATTTAAGAAACAAAACAAACAAGGAAAGGAGAAACAGAGTGAGGCAGAGAGAGAAAGAGAGAGACAAAGAGAGACCAAGAAACAGATTCTTAACTCTAGATAACAAAATGATGGTTATCAGAGAGGAGGTGAGTGGGAGGATGGGTGAAATAGGTGATGGGGATTAAGGAGTACACTTGTCCTGATGAGTTCTGGGTGATGTATGGAAACGTTGAGTCACTATATTGTACATCTGAAACTAATATACACTGTATGTTGACTATACTGAAATTTAAATTTAAAAAAGTAATTGTTGATATAGTTGTATTAATGTCTACCATGTATGTTACTCTTTTCTATTTGAAGATATTTTTCTTTGTTCCTATTTTTGTCTTTCACTTGTTATGTCTTTAGTGTTTTTTTTTAAAGATTTTATTTATTTGTCAAATAAAGAGAGAGCATAGGCAGGGGGAGCTGCAGGCAGAGCAGGCAGTAGGAGGAGCAGGTTCTCATCCCTCTAATCCCGTACACCAGTGCCGTCATTCAATTATATATGTTATAATTATCAAATACATTGTTGATATTATTTTGAACAAACTATATCCTATTATATTGATTATTAGAAAAATGAAAGATCTTATTTTACCCTCACTTTTTCTTTCTCTAGTGTTCTTCCTTCATGGAGGTCCATGTTCTGTCTTACATTATTTTCCTTCTTTCTAAGAATTTTTTTTTAACATTTCTTGAGAGATGGGGATATTACAATGAATTCCTTTAATATTTGTTTTTCTGAGAAAGTCTTTATTACTCCTTCACCTTTGAAATATAATTTTGCAGGATACAGAACTGTGACTTGGTGATTTTTACTTCCCAATATACCTTAAATACTCACTTTACTCTCTTCTTGCTTGTATGTTTCCTTAGGAGAAATGGTATCCAATTCTTATATTTTCTTCTCCATAGATAATGGTTTTCTCTCTGCCATCAGCCCCATTCAGGAACTTTTTTTATTTCTTTCTTTTTTATCCTGTTACACTGTTTAGCATTCTTTGGGCTTCCTAGATCTGATTTGGTTTCTGATATTACATTGGGGGATTTCTCAGCCATTATTACCTCAAATATTTCTTTTGATCTTTTTTTTTCTATTCTACTCTGGTATTCTTACTACCCATACATTTAACCTTTCATAGTTTCCCCACTATTCTTAGATATTCTCTTCCATTGTTTTCAATCTGTTTTCTTGGGTTTTTAAAAAAGATTTTATTTATGTATTTGAGAGAGAGAGATTATGAGCTGATGAGAGGGGGCAGAGAGAGAAGGACTTCCTGCTGAGTAAGGAGCCCAATGTGGAACTTGATTCCTTAACCTGAGGACCATGACCTGAACTGAAGGCAGACACTTAACTGACTGAGCCACAGGAGCCCAGTTTTCTTGGATTTTTGATTGAGAAGACTTTATTGACATATCCTCAAATTCAGAAATGTTTTCTTCAGCTATGTCTGGTCTATTTATAAATTTATCAAAGGCATTTTCCATTTCTGTTACATAGTTAGCACTTTTTTATTCTTTCTTAGAGTCTTTATCTGACTGTTTATATTACCCCACTATTCTTGTGGGTTTTTTTTTTTTAATTTTTCCATTAGAGACCTTAGCATATTAATCCTAGGTATTTATGTTTGATAATCTTCAAATTATTGCTGTATTACACTCTGGTTCTAATGCTTGATCTGCCTCTTGAAACTGTGTTTTATGCCTTTTAGTATTTATTATTGTAATTATTGAAAGCTGGCCATTTTGCACTGGCTAAAAGGAACTGTGAGGCTTTAATAATAGACAAAATGAGAATGCAGGAAGCATCTTGTAGTTCTATGATTAGGTCTTAGTCTTTCAGTAACCCTGTGCGCTTGAAGTGCTTTTATCCTCCCACCCCTTTAGGTGGGACAAAGGATTAACTTGAAGACTGGCTTGAGTTGAGTATTTCCATTTCCCAATTTGAAAAGCTAGAGGGAGATAGAGCTAGATATTTCTTTCTCCCCAGGTCCAATAGGCTTTGGTAAATCTCCAATAAATTAGGGTATAGTAAAGCAGTTTTTCCTGAGGGCAGCCGTTGTTAAGAAGAACAAAACACTTAAAAAAAAAGAACAGAATGCTCTGATGTATTTCAAAAGGTTATATTTTCCCTCCTCTTACCAGAATCATAAGAAGGTTTTTCTCTGATCTTAACTGTGAGAACCTAGTAGAGTTCCTGGAAGCAAAAACACAAAAGTGTGTTCTCCTGAATACTGGTACCTCCTAGAATCTTTAGTTCTCAGAATTTTTCACATTGAACCTCAGCAGTTTGCTAGTTACACTTTAAGTTTTCCTATTCTGGTACTGGTGTTTGCTCATGTGTCTCTGCTCAGAAAAGATGTGATGTATATAGCCGACTGATTGTTCTCCAATTTTGGGTCAATGATTTGCCCTGTGATCACAGTTCTCTGATAGATTTTAAAATAAGTTGCATGTTTTCAGTTTTTCAGCTTTTTTACTTGTTAGTGTGGAGTGATGACTTTCAAGTTCCCTTCACGATGAATTTGAAACCAGATTTCAAAATATTTTGGTCTTCATGTAGCATCCCCACTTCCTACGTCACTATGTTTTGCTTTATATATAACCACCAAATATAAACAAATTAGTTTACTTTTTGTGTCTACCTATCCAACTAAAAATGAAGGATCTTCCATAAAAGCATAAACTTGTGTCTTCATTAACACTATATCCTTTTCACCTAAAATAATTACTAACACCCAGTAGGTGCTCCTTATAGGTTTTTTATTGTATATTATTTATTTTTTTAAATATTTTATTTATTTATTTATTCTAGAGAGAGAAAGCATGGATATGCATGTGGGGGGAAGTGCAGAGGGAGAGAAAGGGTCTCAATCCAACTACCTGCTGAGCGCAGATCCAGACGTGGGACTCCACCCCACCTCCATGAGATCATATCAAGAATGGAATGTTCAACTGACTGAACTGCTGAGGTGTCCCACCTTAATTATTTTTTAAATGAATGTTAGTATGGAGCACCTGGGTGGCTCAGTTGGTTAAGCGACTGCCTTTGGCTCAGGTCATGATCCCAGAGACCCAGGATCAAGCCCTGCATAAGGCTGCCTGCTTGGTGGGAATCCTGCTTCTCCCTCTCTCACTCCCCCTGCTTGTGTTCTCTCTCTAGCTGTGTTTCTCTCTGTCAAATAAATAAATAAAATCTTAAAAAATGAATGTTAGTAGAGTCACAAAAAATTAAATTACCTGAACTAGAGGGTAAGTTTTTGATTTAGTGTTTACTTGATTTTATGATTTGATTTTTCTACTTACTCATCTTAGATGTATGAACAGTTTTCTTCAGTGTAAATAACACTTTAAATTTGCATTTGAAATAAAAATATATCAGAATTTGGTCCAGCATCAATAATAACAGTTGCAAATCTCTCAGTCTATGGCTGTGCATTTAAACAGGATTATCTGTGACAGCTTATGTTGGATGTGATCTCTGTTGGACTAGGTTTCTTAAAAAAAATAAATAAATGCAAAGCCAACAATGAAAAGCAGCATGAGATAGACTGAAATAGTGAATAACAAAATAAAGGTTACTCTTATCTTGCACTGGTGAGATTTAAGTAATCTGATAGACCTTCCACTTTTTGTCAAGAGTACATCATCTCTAATTGTGGAAATTCTGAATGTTACACATTAATATGAATTAAAATTATGATCCTGGGCATAGTCAGATGCCAAGTTTCCATTGAGCTACTCTTTAGCGACATTTCCAAACACTGACTTTTTCATTGTCATTGTAGTTTCCTTGTTTGTTTCCCCTAATGTTTATAATTCTTAATGCTATTTATTTTTTTAGAGATTTTATTTATTTATTTGACAGAGAGAGAGACACAGTGAAAGAGGGAACACAAGCAGGGAGAATGGGAGAGGGAGAAGCAGGCTTCTGGCTGAACAGGGCCCCTGATGTGGGACTCGATCCCAGGTCTCTGGGATCATGACCTGAGCCAAAGGCAGACTTTTTTTTTTTTTAAGATTTTATTTATTTGACAGAGAGAAACACAGCCAGAGAGGGAACACAAGTAGGGGGAGTGAGAGAGGGAGAAGCAGGCTTCCCTGAGCAGGGAGCCCGATGTGGGACCCGAAGCAGTCTTCCCTCCTGAGCAGAGAGCCCAATTGGGACTTGATCCTGGATCTGGGTCTCTGGGATCATGGCCTGAGCCAAAGGCAGTTGCTTAACCAACTGAGCCACCCAGGCACCCCAAAGGCAGACTTTTAATGACTGGGCCACCCAGATGCCCCAGTGTTATTTATTTATAATGGTTTCTAGACATTCTGTATGCTTTGAACTAAAGACATAAGGAAATAGATGGAAATTTTACTAATTGTTTGTATTTTTAAAATAAGAATGACCTTTTCAGACAAACTGAGTGCTTTATTATAATAATAAACAATTTTATAAATTGTGAATATTTACGAGATCAGTTTTGAAAATTGGATCTAAAAATCTAAGGATAACAATCTTTCTCAGACTACAAGTATCAAATCCTTCTTTAGAAATTAAGTTTATTTGGTCTCTAACTCCTTAAAAGGAGTATGTCTTGTGTATTGATGACATGTATCTTAATCTACAAATCACAATTAAGAAATAAAGGAATTTACTCATGGATTTTGTATTTATTTTTACTTTTATCAATTCTATTTATAATCAAGTTTATCAATTAAAAGTAAAATGTAAGGCCCAAAGTGCTATCACTACTGTCTGGGATTATTTCACTCTTAGTAATTCTTTAGTAGTTCTCTAAGTGTAATCTGGCAAAACTGTTTATGAGGATATTAACTGTAGATTTTGTTACATTTTGATAATCAGTAATGAAGCAACTGATTATACCAAACAGTGAGTCAATCTCACTGAATTGATCCTACAAGTCCTAGTCCAGCTGTAGATATCTAATTTATTTAAATAATGTTACAGGATTATACTAGTATAATTTTACCAATTATTATTAAGATTTTAAGTTGTGTGGTTTAATAAACAGCATTATATTCTCAAAGACTTAAAGACAAACAGATATTTACTTTTTTTTCCTTATGTTACTTTAGAGTTTAAGGCCTTCTGTAACTCTGTTGAGCTCATGGATTTCTCTGAGGTATGTTGACCTTACTAGACTCTGGGCCAGCATATGCTGGGCTCAGATAGGTTTGGATAAAAGTGTCTCCACATATCTTCCCATTCAGAAATCTATACTGAAATAATGTATCCATTATCTGGGACATACTATTTTAATTATCAAGTGTCATATATTTTAATGACTAACAGCAAAAAGTCTGTGGGCCACACCATTGCATCTGAAGTTTCTGTTCACATGCAGCAAATGTCATATGGCCATGACCCAACTCAATAAGGCAGAGAAACAAAGCAATGATGTGGACAATGATGGAAGAAATGCTAATGAAAAAAATCTTAATTTACCACAGAAGATTTATTATTCACCAACATAAACTTTTGTACTCCTAATTTTTATCCCTTAATATGGACAATAAAGTATGTATTTTAGATCAGAAAGGTTGTCAGTTGTGACATTATATTCAAAGACCAAAAATACCAAAATATTTTTGTATCCTGACCATCAAAAATATAATTGATTAATGTCTCTAACCCTTCCTAAACCTATTATTTTTTAACCTATAACATTTTGGATAATGTGTTTTACATACTACTTTGATTGAATTTTCTTATTTTTTATTTTTGTTTTACTGAGAAAAGATAATTTTGTGTATTTAGAAACAACTTTAGAACAGCCAGCAGATATGGCAATTTTGGAAAACTAGTTAAGAAGTGATTAAATAAACATGAATGTCAATATATTAAAGAAAAGGAAATATATTGTATTTTCCCCTCATTATACAGAAATAATTGTTTGAATATTTCATTATATTTCTAAAATGTATCCAAGACAATTAAGCATTTCTTGGCTGTCAGTTGGTTCTATTATAACAGAAGTATTCAAAGCATGGATATATCTTTTAGACTACGAAGATACATATGATTCTACAGTTATCTTTTAAAATTAGCTTAGTGAATTTGTTCCACCTGTCTTTCCCTATTATTATTCCCTTATTTCTAAAACACATCTGTTAGACCTCCTTTACATACAACACTACACTGGCAGATACACCCACTCACACCCACACACGCACATACACACCATAAACACAGACATACACAGAGAGCATGTGTGCATACAGGATAGGTAGATAGATTTTGAGAGATTTCTCATGAGATCTTTATTTATAATCCACTATCAGTTTTGTTTTTCTCGTCCTCTTGCAAGTAGTCTTATCAAATTTCCAGTTATATAAAGCATAATAAGAAAAACCCAAAGAAAGAAATATCTGTGAGATATATGTGTGTATATATATATATATATATATAGAGAGAGAGAGAGAGAGAGAGAGAGAGAGAGAGAGATTTAGTTTCTTCTTTTTTGAAAGTTTTTGTTTATTTGACAGAGAGAGAGAGAGAGAGAGCATGTACAAGCAGGGAGAGCATCAGGCAGACGAAGAGGGAGAAGCAGGATACCTGGCTGAGCAGGGAGCCCGATGTTGAGCTTGATCTCAGGGCCCTGGGATCATGACCTGACCCAAAGGCAGAGGCTTAACTGACTGAGCCACCCAGGTTCCCTGAAATATCCATGCTTCAGTGCACACAGAAGAAACTGGGATAGGTGTAAAAGTGACTAATTTTAACAATCTAGATATTATTCAACTTCAACCAAAGGGAAAATAATGATCATTCCCGACTGTCTGAAAAATCATGAGTCCATCTGTGTAGGATTCAGAAACTCTTCCTTCTTTCTGAGGAGTCTCAGAAATAATGTTCAGTAAAAATCCCACCAGTCTCATTTACTCTGCATGAAAGCATACTGAATGCCACCAAACCTGCAGTGAATGACTTTTTGCCGCTTATTTAATCACAGCAAGAATCGCTTTCACACAGCAAGGGATAGGCTTTCAAACTAATAAAATAATACTTTCCAAAGAAACTTGCAAGAACAATTGTAATGACTAGTGGAAATTATCCAGTAAAATTTTAATAGAACTATAAGAAAAAGTATAGGACTAAGAACACTGTTTATTGACAGGGTATGTGGAATTCTTTACTCGATATGTAAGAACAAGTTCTTTTTTTAAAGATTTCATTTATTTGGCCGAGAGAAATATAGCTAGAGAGGGAACACAAGCAAGGGGAGTGAGAGAGAGAGAGAGAAGGAGGCTTCCCCCAGAGCAGGAAGCCTGATGCCAAACTCAATCCAGGGACTCCAATATCATGACCTGAGTTGAAGGCAGACGCTTAATGACTGAGCCACCCAGGCACTCCAAGAACAAGTTCTAATATTAAATATCACATCTGAATTGGAAATATCCAATAATAAGTGAATAATATTTCAAGGAACTTAAAGTGCATTACTAAGGTAAACCACTAAATTATTCTATATGTTCACCAATTTAGAACACTATATGTGCATCACAAAATTTTGCTATCAGCTATTTTTATCTTTTTTTAAATTTCTTTTTGTTTTCCTTCCTACATATTTTTTATATTAAATGTTTTTTTGTGGGAAAAAAAAGTTTTGTGTGAAGTGAATGAATAAACACACACCAAGAGTTCATTATTGGTATATTTTTAGTTTCCCACTTATGGTACAAAGATCAATCATTGCATGTATTTTGTTGCTTTGCAATAATCTATGTATTGGTCCACTTAAATCTAAACAGTATACTTAAATCTAAACAGCATTCACAAAACAGACAGAATCTAATTTCCCCATTTTTTTTGTCTTATCTGTTCTATAATTTGATTCTCTTATTAGTTCATTTAATTAAACATTTTGCAATTTTTATATAACCATATAATCACACAATTGTTAGAAATAAAACATAGAGACACCGTGTACACTTTACCCAGTTTTCCTCAATGATAACATCTTGCAATAGTATAATACCACAAGCAATATATTGACATAGATACAATTTACTTCTCTTATTCAGATTTTCTCTTCTTACTTATACTCTTTTGTGTATATTAATGTTTAGATTCATGCAGATTTGCACCAAAAACAACACTAAGCAGTTCAAGATTGCAAGGATCCCTGATGTTGTCCTTTAATAATCAAACATGTGCATCCTTCCCTGTGTCCTACTTTAATACTTGGCAGTAAATTCTCCATTTCCATAACATTGTATTTTTAAGAGTATTTAAGATGTCAGAGCAAATGGAAGACTAAGGAAGTCTGAAATAGTGTTCATCCTTAAAAGCAATGACAAAACTTTAGCAAATAAAATTAACTTTGTTGGAAGTTAACCCAAACTTTGCAGCAATTCAAAAGCTTGCAGTAAACCATTTCTAAGAAAAAAATGGGTGAATATCAGTAGGAAGAAAGAGCTTTGGAGAACTTTAGCTTACCTAGTGATATGTTACACTCCCTGCCTCAAAAGTAGCATTGAAAACAACACACATTCTTATTACTGGAGAGAGAAACATGCACCTCATTCTCAAAGAACTGCAATTATTTGATCTGCCTGGTAACTCACTGTGAGACCACCTGAAAAGATTTGTATTGTTTTGCCCGGATCAAACTCATGGAGAACTCAAGCCACTACATGGGGGTATTTGTTGAATAATTTGCAGGCAGATATTTTACTCATTGATGACACAAATAATGAACAATAGTGGAGAGAAACAAGAGACTAACAAAAAAGCTTAGGAAGAAATGTTAGGGAATAATATATACATAAACATTTTAAAAAGTTGAACATATTTCTGAGAATTTTGAGGATAATATGCATTCCCAGGGCTGTGTACATGTTCAGAAAAGACCAAAGACTCTCAGCCCCCACTTCTTGTTGCCTGAGGCTCTGCACAAGTGGGAGGTGAATACTAAGGCAGAACTGCAAACTTCCCAGCTGGGTATTAAAAAAGTGACTGAACTTGCGCAAAGAGCTCCTTCACAAAATATGAGAAAGATTTTGCTTCCAAGAGTATAAGGAAACCTCTGTCAAATTCTTAGCTGACTATAAAGATGATAAATCAATGATATCAATGGTTAATAAAATACAGACTTTGTAGAATTAGTTCCAAAAAGGTACTAAATAAACAAAAATCACAACCTCAACAGCAACAAAGGCAAACCCTGGGGAGAAGAAAAAAAATCTAATCTCCAGAGTTGTTATATTATAATATTAAAAATGCCTAGTTTTCAACAAAAAAAGGACCACAAAGAAGCAGAATTATAGGTCATGCACAAGAAAAAAAGAATCAAGAGAAACTATTCCTGAAGAAGTCTAGATGTTGGAGATATTATAAATAATTTAAATAATCTATCATAAATATATTTGGAGTCAAAGGAAATCATAAGTAAAGAACTAAAGAATATGAGTCCAGTATGTCATAAAACTGAAAAAAATCACTAAAGAAATACAATTTCTGGAGTTAAAAAATACAAGTGTACTTAAAAGTTCACTAGTCTGGATAGACAGCAGATTTGAGCAGGCAGAAGAAAGTATCAGTAAATTAGTAAATTTGAATATGGTCAATGCAGGTTATCAACTTTGAAAAATGAGGAAAAAATGAAGAAAAACAAACAGAGCCTAACAGTATGGTTGGACATCATCAAATGCACTAATTCATGCATAATGGAAGTCTCAGAAGGAATGGACAAAAGCAAAAGAATAGAAAAAAATATTTGAACAAACAATGACTAAGAAAATCTAATTTGATGAAAACCTTAACTTACACATCTGAGAAATTCCACAAACTCCAAGATAAAATTTACAAGATCTACAGTTAGTTCATGTACCACCCCCCCAAACAATAGTCCTTGCTCCATTTGAGCTGTTTAGCAGCAACCACTGAAGCTGCCCTGTGATCTCTGGTTTTGCTTCATCATTCTCTTCTTACTGAGCCACTTTCCTCTTAGAGCTATGACCTTTGTCTCCATCCTGCAGAGGTAGTCACTTGTCTTAGAGGGTTGCCTTGTACTCCTGGGATTTTCCAATCATGGTTAATCTGGAGCCCTGTAAATGGTGAATATGGTCTTGCTGCCCTTACCCCAGATCCCAGACCTGGGGTACTGTCCCAACTGTTTTCCTCCCTCACATCCTGAGGGAAGATGGCCTCTGACCTATTGGCCTTAAGTCCGATCACTTCTGTCCACTTGTTGTCTAGCTAGGATAGGGGGCATACCTCAGGAAGCAAGCAACAAAGAAGGAGTGAAAGAAGAAGGTGTGGGCCAGCTGGGCAGGGCAGCTGCCTAGCCTCTTATATCAGTACCAACAGCACCAATCAAGGACTGACAAAGTTCTGGGACTATGGTGAGCAGAGTGCAGAATGTCCTAGACAAGACTGTCAATTTGTACCCTCCCCTCAAACCCAGAGTCCTGAAGCCACAACCCAAAATGAAGAAGCAAATCCTTTCCCTGCTGCCTGTGGCACCTGGCCAAACCTTGTTCAGTAGAGAGGTTTTAAAATCAAAGATGAGAAAATCAGAGAAAATTGCCATTCTCCACAGCCAGTTTGTTCATAGTGCATATTTGTGTGAACCACCAAAGATAGAAAAATAAATATAATTTACCACTAACCAAGATTACCTCTGTAAGAAGAAATGAAAATAACTTTTGGCAGGATTCTGGTTCATCCAATATAATTCAGAAGCAGGAAAAAAAATCTTTATAAAAATTCTGAAAACATTGCAAATACACATTTGAAGAAATCAACATTTCTAACTGAAGTGAACCAAAAGGAAAATTAAGCTGGGGAAAAGTTTAGTGATCTACTTTTACCTCTCTTCTTCCAAAGCATTCTAGTCACTGCATGGGAAGCACTATTGAAAATTCCAACAATGACAGGGAGTTAATGGCAGTACATTTAAAGGCTCACCTGGGACACCTGCAGGCAGTCAGTTAAGAATTTGACTCTTGGTTTCCACTCAGGTCCTGATATCAGGGTGGTGAGATCAGCCCTGGGTCCAGCACTGCTCCAGACTCCCTATCCCTGGGCCCCTCCCCTGCTCTATAAAATAAACAGATCTTAAAAAAAATAAAGAAAACAAAATCTCTCCTAAAAGTTCAAATTTGGATCTCAGATTGTAGTATATCTGTAAAGCATAGCTTTTAAAAAAATCCCTCCACTCTTGAAAAGAAAATCGATACAGAAATGGAAATTTGCCTTGTAACATACAAGTGCAAAAAATAAGTTAAAAATTGCAGATAACTTATATTATATTTTATATTTTGTAAGCACTGTATACCAGGTATTATGTGTATATTGCTCATAATTAACAGGTACATTATAGTTTTGTTACAAAGTATATATTTTGCCCTACTAAATCCTGTGTTTTTTATATAGACAATGAAGGAATTTTAAGTGTGTTAAGGCACATGGAAGACCAATTTATTTGTGAAATAGACTAAGATTTTTTTATAAAGAGATTGCTATCTGATATCAAGATGAAGATCTAAATGTGGACAGTTTACTTCAAGCTATATTACAAAGCTGTAATCATCAAGACAGCATGGTACTGTCACAAGCACAGACAAATTGATCAATGGAACAGAATAAAGAACCCAGAAATGGACTCTCAACTCCATGGTCAACTAATCTTTGATAAAGCAGAAAAAGATATGTAGTGGAAAACAGACAGTCTCTCTTCAACAAATGGTGTTGGGTAAATTGGATAGCCACAGACAGAAGAATGAAACTGGGCCACTTTCTTACACCAAATACACACACAAAAAGTTTGAAATGGATGAAAAGCCTAAATGTGAGACAGGGATCCATCCAAATCCTAGAGGAGAATATAGGAGCAACCTCTTTGTTGTTGGCCATAGCAACAACAAGACTTTTTGTTAGACATGTTGTCAGAGGCAAGAGAAACAAAAGCAAAAATGAACAATTGGGACGTCATCAAGATAAAAAGCTTTTGCACAGCAAAGGAAACAATTAGCAAAACTAAAACACAACCTATGGAATGGGAGAATATATTCACAATTCACATTATCAGATAAAGGGCTAGTATCCAAAATCTATAAGGAACTTATCAAACTCAACACCCCAAAACCAAAATAATCAAGTTAGGAAATGGGCAGAAGGCATGAACAGACATTTCTCCAAAGAAAACATAAAATGGCTAAGAGACACATGAAGAAATGCTCAACATTACTCATCATCAGGGAAATATAAATCAAAACCATAAGATGCCACCTCACACTGATCAGAATGGCTAAAATTAACAAGTCAGGAAACAACAGATGTTGGTGAGGATGCAGAGAAAGAGAAATCCTCTCAGGATTTTTGAGAGGAATTTTTGATGGGAATGCAAACTGCTTCAGCCAATCTGGAAAACAGTATGAAAGTTCCTCAAAAAATTAGAAACAGAACTACCCTATGACCCAATAATTGCACTATGAGGTATTTAGCCAACAATACACATGTATTACAATTGCACTAGTGGATATTTACCCTTAAGATACAAATGTAGTGATCCCAAGGGGCACATGCACCACAATGTTTATAGTGCAATGTCCACAATAACCAAACTATGGAAAGAGCCCATATGTGCATCGACAGATGAATGGATGAAAAAGAGGCGGATATATACATGTGTGTATACGCACACACACACACATATACACACACACACACAATGGAATACTACTCAGTCATCAAAAAATGAAATAATGACATTTTCAAAGACTTGGATGGAACTATAGGGTATTATATTAAGCAAAATAAGTCAGTCTGAGAAAGACAAATACCACATGATTTCACTTGTATGTGGAAATTAAGAAACAAAACAAATGAACATAGAGGAAGGTAAGGGACAAACAAAATAAGATAACAGATAGGGAGACAAACCATAAGAGACTCTTAATTATAGGGAACAAAGTGAGGGTGGCTGGAAGGTAGTAGGGTGGGGGATATGGTAATTGGGTGATGAGCATTAAGGAAGGCACTTGATATAATGAGCAGTGGGTGTTATACACAAGTGATGAATCACTAAATTCTATCCCTGAAACTAATAACCCACTATGTGCTTACTGAGTTGAATTTAAATAAAATTTAAAAAAATAAGAGCAATAAAATAATACATGCCAAGAGTTACACATGGCTGTTAGAAGAAGGTGTAAAGTTAGTAAGTGGCATATTGTGTCAGCATCCATTTACTACATCCTCAGCACTCTACCAGGCATATAGTGTCACACAAAGAAAACTCCAAGCCAAAATGACCTTATTGGTAACTTCCAGTAGACATTTAAAATTGCCACAGCACCAATATTACATCAACTCTTTCAGAAAATAGTAGAGAAGTGAATATTTCTTAACACTTTTTGAGAGGAAAAAATATCTTGACATAAAATCAGGCAAATATGAGAATGAAAACCTCAGACAAAAAAAATAAAAAACAAAACTCAGACAAATATCCCTTATTATGATAGGTACAAAATGCTTTCTTATTTGTTACATAACTGAATGCAAAAACATATTTTTAAAAGATAATATATTTGTGATTATAAAGTTGGTTTAATGTTTAAAGAAACATTTATCATATTAATAACAATGGAGAGAAATAATATGTTTTACTCAATGTTCAAAAAGAAATTGTATTAATTTGTATTACAATACATGGCACTTAGAGTAAAATAATCTTGGCCTGGAGTCTAATTTGTGGGAAGGTTATTGATAACAGATATATTTCAAATACATTTATTTAATAGATATAAAAGTACTTGGATTTTCTGCTTCATTTTTAGTCAAACAATGCCTGTAGTCTACACCTTCCTCATACCCTTCATACTGACTCCCAGACATGTATACTGAAGTTGGATTCCTAACCTCACCAGACAGACATGATTCACTTATAGCCCACCTGTCTCATTTTCTTTCTTAGCTCAATAGCCTGGAGGAATTGTATAATGAATGATAATTCTATTCCTTTACATCGTAGACAAAACTGTATTATCAGGCTTATTTATTTTAGCCATTCCAGTGGGCATTTTGTTATGTGAATTTTCATTTGTTAAAATCTAATGATGTTGAGACTTTTTCACATGGCTTTCTTTTCTTTAAGATTTATCTATTTTATAGAAAGTGAGAGAGAGTGTGTGAGTGGGGGGAGGGGCAAAATCTCCAAGCAGAATACTCACTGAGTTCAAAGCCCTACAGAGAGCTTGATCCCTTAACCCTTGAGATCATGACCTAAGCCAAGCCAAGAGCCAGAGGATTAACCAACTGAGCCACCCAGGTGCCCTTCACATGACTTTATTTTTCTTTCCTTCAGATGGCTTTTTAATCACTTAATGGTGACTTTTGAAGAGCAAGAGTTTTAAATTTTGGTGAAATATATTTTTCTTTTCTTTTTTTTTTTAATTTTATACTCATTGTTTCCCATCTAAGAAATATTGTTGCACCTAGGATGTAAATATTTATATCCCATTTTCTCTAATGAACAGTACAGATTTGCATTTTACTTTTAGTCTTATGATTCATCAGGAATCAGTAATTGTATATACATGCATGAGGAAAGGATAAAAGTTGGCTTCCCCCCCCTTATAGCTATTTAGTTGTTCCTTGGCAGCTTGCTGAAAATATAATTTTTCATTGAAATACCTTAGTATTGTTATTAAAAACCAATTAACTATATGTGTATAAATCTATTTCTGTATTCCTCTTTCTGTCTCATTTATACATATGCCTATTTTACTCCAATTACACACTTTTTTAAAGTTGTACTTTACAGTGAATCTTATAATCACATCATTCATGTATTAACCCTTCATTTTGAGAACTTTTCTATTTTATAATCTAGTTTTTAAAAATATTTTTATGTAACTTTTAGAATATCCTTACAAATTTCTGCAAAAATAGTCTACAGTTTTTTTTTTTCAGTGTTCCAAGATTCATTGTTTATGCCCCACACCCAGTGCTCCATGCAATATGTGCCCTCAGTATCCACCACCAGGCTCACCCATCCCCCACCCCCACCCCTCCAAGACCCCCAGTTTGCTTCTGAGTCTAAAGTCTCTTATGTTTCATCTCCACTTCCCATTTCCTTTTCTTCTCCTACTGTCCTCTATATTACTCTTTATGTTCCACAAGTAAGTGAAATCATGTGATATTAACTTTCTCTGCTTGGCTCATTTCACTCAGCATAATCTCTTCCAATTCAGTCCATGTTGCTACAAAATTGGATATTCATTCTTTCTGATGGAGGCATAATATTCCATTGTATATATGTACCATATCTTCTTTATCTATTCATCTGTTGAAGGGCACCTTGTTTCTTTCCACAGTTTGGCGAGTGTGGCCATTGCTGCAATGAACATTGGGGTACACATGGCCCTTCTTTCACAACATCTTTACCTTTGGTGTAAATACCCAGTAATGCAATTGCAGGGTCATATGGTAGCTCTATTTTTAATTTTTTTTAAGGAATCTCCGCACTGTTTTCCAAAGCAGCTGCACCAACTTGCATTCACACCAACAATGTAGGTAGGTTCCCCTTTCTCCACAGCCTCTCCAACACTTGTTGTTTCCTGTCTTGTTAATTTTGGCCATTCTGACTGGTATAAGGTGGTATCTCAATGTGGTTTGGATTTGAATTTCCCTGATAGCTAGTGACACTGAACATTTTTTGAATGTGTCTTTTAGCCATTGGTGTATCTTCTATGGAGAACTGCCTCTTCATGTCTTCTGCCTGTTTTTTGATGTGATCATCTTCTTTTTGGGTGTTGAGTTTGAGTAGTTCTTTATAGATCTTGGATATCAGCCCTTTGTCTGTAGTGTCATTTGCAAACATCCTCTCCCATTTCGTGGGTTGCCTCTTTGTTTTGTTGACTGTTTCCTTTGCTGTGCAGAAACTTTTTATTTTGATGAAGTCCCAAAAGTTCATTTTTGTTTTTGTTTCCTTTGCCTCTAGAGATGTGTCTTGAAAGAATGGCCTGGAAATATGTATTTCCAAGGAGTCCTTGATGATGCTAATGTAGCCTGTATATAAACCATAATTTTGATGTGGAAATGTTGAGGTTTGGAGCTAATGACTAAGAAACAATTTTTGAGATATTTTCAGTGCAAAAAGGTGGTTTTACTAAAGCACAGAGGTAGGACCTATGGCAAAAAGAGCTGCACTGGACTCATGAGGAGTGGGCAATTATATACTTTCAACTTGGTAGGGGGTTAAGGCCAGCACAAATCTCCAAGTTATTTTGGAAACAAGGTTTCTAGGACCCTGAGTGGCTAGCTCTTGTTAAGAAATAGTCATTTATTATTGTTTAGTCATGGGACCCTTCAGCTATATATTAGTGGGCCACATGCACGGGGGATGTTTGCCAACATATATCTTTGGGAGGGAGGTGTAGAGATAAAGAAAGTTTCCCAAGGGTTATTATTATTATTTTTAATATGTTGAAGGATACTTATGGGATCCTGGGGTCTCAGGCTAAGATAGCCTTTTGCCCTTAGCAAAGTGTCAACATCAAGGCAGTTGAGCTCCCAGAGAAAGGTCACTCTGCCTGTTTCAAGGACTTGTCAGTGGGATGCTAGGCAGCAAGGAAACTTAACTTTCTCTTTTTCCTTTGTTTCCATTACTTTAAGAACCATTGTATTAAAATTATGAGTCTTCATGTCGTGATAGAGGTGCTAGCTAATGTTATAATGGCAATCATATTGCAATATAAATGTATCAAATCAATATGTTGTACACCTTAAACTTACACAATGTTGTATGTCAATTATAGCTCAATAAAAAAATATTAGTTTTTTTGGGCACTTGCGTGACTCAGTCGTTAAACATCTGCCTTCAGTGCAAGTCATGATCCTGGGGTCCTGGGATTGAGCCCAGCATTGGGCTCTCTGCTTGGTGAGAAAGCTGCTTCTCCCTCTTTCACTACCTCTGCTTGTGTTCCCTCTCTCACTGAGTTTTTCTCTGTCTAAAATCTTTAAAAAATATGAGTTTTTGGTAGAAGTGTTAATATTACATTAAAAAAGATAAGATTCAAGTTTATATATAAAGTTAATAAAAGACATAAACCATTTATACTGGTTGAGATTAAAAAATGAATTGCAATTTACATCTTTTAATTATTTACATTAATTTCTATTCTACATAGCCTCAATTTGGGGTAAGTCATATCACACTTACCATATCTGACCCTCAATTCATCCAGGATATCTGCTTCATTTTTATTGAAGTGTCCTTGTGAGATTCATATAAGACAATGTTGTTGTTGTTGTTGTTGTTGTTGTTGTTGTTTTTAATCTATAAAATGAAGGGAATGGGGGTCTTGGTGGCTCAGTCATTAAGCATCTGCCTTCAATTCAGATCATGATCTCGGAGTCCCAGGATCAAGCCCCACATCAGGCTCCCTGCTTGGCGGAAAGCCTGCTTCTCCCTCTCTCACTCCCCCTGCTTATGTTCCTTCTCTAGCTGTGTTTCTCTCTGTCAAATAAATAAATAAAATCTTTAAAAAAGAGGAAAATAAAATGAAGGAAATGGACTATGTTCATGTTTTTCTTTGTTTTTTGTTTCTCTTTTTTTGTTTTTCCCTCAAATTTCACCAAGATGGTATCTTTTGGTTTCTGCAAAGGTATTCTAGAGATTACAGCAAAAATTAATTTTCTTCTTCTTCTTCTTCTTCTTCTTCTTCTTCTTCTTCTTCTTCTTCTTCCTTCCTTCCTTCCTTCCTTCCTTCCTTCCTTCCTTCCTTCCTCTTTCTTTTTTCTTCTTTTTTTATTTCTACAGCTAACTTTTCAACAAAAAAAGGAAAGGTTACTGGATAAAATATTTATTTATTCTAATAACTCATACTTTAAACAGATTCTTACTTGGCTACTTAATACCCACTCTTCCACAATTATTATATAGTTCTCATAGTTTTGAGAATAGCAACAAACACAATATAAGAAGTGCATTTTCCAGGCTCCATTGCAAAGAAGTTTGGGCCATATGACATAGTTCAAGCTAAACAGGTGTGAGTGTAATTTGTTGCAAGGGAGAGTAATGAGTGGACATGTGCTGTTTAGAAGATTTCTTTTTCTTTCTGTGTACAGTGTAAATATGAGAGCTGGTACACTGACAACCATTTTGAAGGTGGAGGATAAAGGAAAAATTCTAAAGTTTGTTGACAAGCATGCTGGAAGACAATAAATAGGGGTATTACATCTCACTTGACTGTTTACCTCCAGTCTTTTATATAAGAGAATAATTAATTCAACATTTTAACCCAGTTTTTTTGCTATTTTTTTTCTTTTTCTTTCATGTAGCCTGTTAATAGTTGAGTTATGTGTTCCCCCATCCACATTAATATATTAAAGACATAACTTCAAGTATTTCAAATGTGATTATATTTATGGATAAGATCTGTAAAGAGCTAATTTGGTTAAAATGAGGTTATTATGGTGGACCCTAATCCAAATGACGAGTGTTTTTGTTTTTGTTTTTGTTTTTGTTTTTGTTTTTGTTTTGTTTTGTTTTGTTTTTAAGAAAGGAGATTGAGACAGAGACATATCCAGAAAGAAGATGACATGAAGATACAGGGAGAAAATGACCATTAACAAGCCAGGAAGACAGATCTCAGATGGAGCTAACCCTGAAGATACCTTGGTGTCAGAATTCTAACCTCTAGAATTATGAGAAAATACACTTCTATTGTTTAAACCACTCCCATCTGTTGTACTTTCTTATGGCAGCCATAGTAAATTAATACACAGTCAAACCTAACTGATATGGGCAGCAAATATTACAAAGTCATTTTTCTACTGCATCTTCCTAGCTCTTTAAGGAGACAATTAGAAAAGCAATCACAATTAAACAATAGCAAAACCTAACACCTAGTCTTTAATGCATATCAAGTCAATAAAAAAATGAATAAAATTTAAAACTACTATTGAAGTGTCTCAATAAAGCAAAAAAATATGTAATGTAGGAACACTATGCACAGTAGAAACAATAACACTAAAATATTAACATAAAAATAAATGAGGGGGCGCCTGGGTGGCTCAGTTGGTTAAGCAACTGCCTTCGGCTCAGGTCATGATCCTGGAGACCCTGGATCGAGTCCCACATCAGGCTCCCTGCTCGGCGGGAAGCCTGCTTCTCCCTCTCTCACTCCTCCTGCTTGTGTTCCCTCTCTGGCTGTGTTTCTCTCTGTCAAATAAATAAAATCTTTTTTAAAAAATAAATGAGTAAATGGTTAGGGGCAAGAACAAAGGAGGGAAGAATTCCAGGAATTCTTTGAGGTCTATTTCTATTTGTATAGACTATGATTCTAAACAATAATCTAAGAAAACTATAAATGAAGTCATTTAGAATGGAGTTATACCCTACTTCCCATTTCCTTTCCTTCTCCTACTGTCCTTTCTATTACCCCTTATGCACCACAAGAGAAACGAAACTTGAGAGACTTTGGACACAGAAACAAACTGAAGGGCTTGGAGGGAGGGGGTGGGGAGATGGGAGAGCCTGGTGGTGGGTGCTGAGGGCACCTATTGCATGGAGAACTGGGTGTGGGGCATGGGCAATGAATCTTGGAACACAAAAAATAAAATAAATTCAAAGTCAAAAGAAAAGAGAAAGCTCTAGAATGGAGTTATATATTTATCAATTTATATGTATATATATTTTTTTCAGTCTTACTGAGGCATATTGGACATATAACATTCAATACCCTTAAGGTATACAAAATAATGACTTTATATACTTGCATATTGTAAAATGAAGTTTAGTTAACATCAATCACCTCACATCACTACATTTTTTTTTCCTTGTGATAAAAGCTTTCACAAACACAAAAAGAAGTGTTTGCAAACATAAAGAAAATGAAATGAAAGTTTCAAATAAAAAAAAAAACTTTCAAGATCAACTCTTTAAAACATTCAAAATACAACACACTATTGTTAACAATAATCACCATGTTACATATTGCATGCCCAGAACTTTTTTATCTTATAACTGAAAGTGTACCATTAAACCACCTTCACAACTTTTACCCACCCTCGTAAACCCCACTTCTGGTAATCCCCAATCTCTTCTTTGTTTTTATGATTTTTTTTGTAGATTTCACATATAAATGAGATCATACAATATTTTTTTCTGTATGGATTATTTCATTTAGTATAATGTCCTTGATATCCATTCATGTTGTTAAATAGCAGGATTTACTTTGCTTTTACGGCTGAATAATGTTCCATTGTGTGCATATATAATAAATATTTAATTTTTATTTGTATATAAATAATAATCCATTATTATATATACCCTATATTTTATTTATCCATTTATCTGCCAATGGTCACTTCTGTTTTGACTATTTCCATATTTTGACTATTGTAAATAAATGCTACAATGAACATGGGATTGCAGATAAATCTTTGCAATAATAACTTTGTTTCCTTCAGATTTTTACCCAGAAGTGGAATTTGATCATATGGTAGCTCTATTTTTAAATTTTTGAGGAACTTCCATACTGTTTTTCATAGTGGTTGTATCACATAAATTTATACTCTTATTGAGAAATAAAAATAGAGAACATTTTTTGTTGGCTGAAGTCCAACCTAGGTAACTTATTGAATTTTTCACTCATATCTAGATACATTGTTGTCACATAGTCACTTGAACAGAAAAGTCATTCCTCTTCCCACACTCCTTGCCTTCCAGAAAAATTTCAAAACATTTCCTTAGCAAATCACCTAAATAAATACTTATATATTTCAGGGAGATTGCTTAATTAGCACATAGCTAAAATGTGATTTTCCTTAATAAGCTTTTATTCCTCTTCAGAGCTTAAGTGCAACATTTTAGCAGAAAGGAAAAAGTACATGGAAAAAAAGAAGGAAAACACAGTGGTCCAAAACTTTCAGGTGTAACAAAAGCAGTTCTAAGAGGGAAGTTTATAGCAATATAGGCTTACTTCAAGAAGCAAGAAAAATCTCAAATAAGCAACATAAAATTACACCTAAAGGAGCTAGAAAAATAACAATAAGCAAAACCTAAAACCAGCAGAAGAAAGGAAATAACAGACACTAGATTAGAATGGAATGATATAGAAACAAAAAACAAACAAAACAAAACAAAACAAAACAAGGAAAATACAATAGAACAGATGAATGAGAGTAAGAACTGGTTCTTTGAAAAAATGAATATAATTAGGGGCTTCTCTGTGGCTCAGTGAATTAAGTATCTGCCTTCAGCTCAGGTCATGACCCTGGGATCCTGGGATAGAGCCCTCCCTGCTTTGGGCTCCCATTGAGTGAGGAGTCTGCTCTCCCTCTCCCTCTGCCCCACCCCTACACCCCACTGATACATTTTCTCTTTCAAATAAATAAAATTTAAAAAAATTAAAAAAAAACAATAAAATTGATAAACCTTTAGCCAGACTTACCAAAAAGAAAGGAGAAAGGATCCAAATAAATAAAATCACAAATGAAAGAGGACAAACAATAACCAACACTACAGAAATACAATTATAAGAGAATATTATGAAAAACTATATACCAACAAATTGTATGACTGGAAGAAATGGGCAAACTCCTAGGAACATGTTAACTGCCAAAATTGAAACAGGGAGAAATGGAAAATTTGAACAGATTGATAAGAAACAAAGAAATTGAATCAGTAAAACAAAACAAAACAAAACAAAAACACAAAAATACCAAAAACAAACAAACAAACAAACAAAAGACCTCCCAACAAAGAGAAGTCCAGGACCAGAGAACTTCACAGAGAATTTTACCAAACATTTAAAGAAAAGTTAATACATATTCTCCTCAAACTATTCCAAAAAATAGAAAAGAAAGGAAAACCTGTAAATTTTCCTATGAGGCCAATATTACCCTGATACAAAAAACCAGATAAAGACACTAAGAAAGGCTAATTAGAAGAAAGGCAGGCAGGGGCAAGGGCCTCCTTATCCTAAGAGGAAACTACCCTTAATAGAAAAAAATACCCCATTCTGTTATTTTACACCGCCCTGAAAGGAGTCCTCCACTCTTTCCCATATAAACAACTACCTGAAAGTTAGATTAGCACGTGGACAAAAACTTGATTAAGTGACAGTCACCTGGAGTGTTAATCAGATTAAAACAGCCTGCTAACAATCTCATTAAAAACCCTAGACTTAGAAACCAAACAGGCAGCCCTCTCAGGTCCCCTCCCTCTTCAGGAGCTTTATAATATCGCTCAACAAACTTTGTTTTGGTGCCCACCACTCTTCGTCTGGTCTACCTCTTCATTCTTTGAAGCAGCATGACCAAGAACCACAGGCAATAAGGGAAAAGTTCTGAAACAACATCATGAAATGAAAGGACTCAAGGCCAATATCTCTGATGAACGTAGATTAAAAAAAATTATCAACAAATTATTAGAAAACTAAATCCAACAATACATTTTTAAAAATTATTCATCACAATTGAGTAGGATTTATTCCTGGGTTTCAAGGGTGACTTAATATTAAAAAATCAATTTGATAAATTACAATAATAAGAGAATGGGGAACACCTGGGTGGTTCAGTTTGTTAAGCATCTTCCTTCAGCTCAGGTGATGATCCTAGTGTCTGGATGCAGCCTCACATCATACTTTCTGCTCAGTAGGGCATCTGATTCTCCATCTACCTGTCATTACCCCTGCTTGTGCTCATGCACCCTATCAAATAAATAAATAAAATATTTAAAGGAAAAAAGAGAAAGGGTAAGAACAATATGAACATTTCAATAGATGCAGAAAAAGCATTTGACAAATTACAACATCCACCCATGACAAAAACCCTCAACAAAGTAGGATTAGAGGGAACATACCTCAACTGCATGAACAAAAGGAAGTTTTAATGCTTCTACTCCCACACATTTTCTTGGTATCCTCAAAGAAGTTAGTTATCCACAAAGGACAAAAGAGGACTTCAATAACTATTATTTTCTACATTATATGGGAAATGTTACACAACAGATTCTGAGTTTGCTTCTGGTCATACCTACAAAAAATTCAAAGGGCATCAGATTATTGCCACAGTTTGACAAAACTAAGTATGAAAATTAGAACCTATACATACATATAAAGACAACTGTTTTATATATATCCTCATACTTTCCTCTTTCAAGGTAAATCTGAAGAATAAAAATATAGGCAGATTTCACTTAAAATATTTTTTAGTCTTTAGTAAATGCAATATAATGCTTTGTAGGTGATAACTGATTCAGCTATTACCACTGCCATATAAAGTAAATTTGAACTATATGTTAAGATTTTAGGTGCCATGCTATCCTCCTTATAATTATACAAACATTATTATTCTATTTTATATAATAAAGCATATATTTTGTGTTAATGATATGTTAAAAATTCTATTTAGTTAGTTATGTAAATTCTCTAAGTCTCAAAGTTATATTGTGATATGTGAGAACAGCAGGAATTAAATTATTTAATGGATTCTTAATCTGAATTTAATTAATTAATTAATTAATTATATTTATTTTAACATCTATTTATTGCCCCATAAGGCTTAGAGATCCTTGCATATAGTAGTTAGTAAGGAACCATTATATAGGAATGAAAAAAATAATATAAATTAACTACACTTGGATCAGAATATATTTATTGACATAGCATAAAGAAGTACCTTGGTAGCAGAATTCATTAAAGGTACACATATATTACCAGGATGCCTGGATGGTCAGTAAGTTAAGCATCTGACTCTCATTTCTGGCTCAGGTCCTGATCTTAGGGTCATAAGACCAAGCCCCATATTGGGCTCCACACTCAGCATGAAGTGTGCTTCAGATTCTCTCTCCCTCTCCCCTCCAACTCTTGCTCTCTCTCTAAAATAAATAAATAAATATTTTTTAAAGATTTTATTTATTTGACAGACAGAAACACAGCCAGGGAGGGAACACAAGCAGGGGGAGTGAGAGGGAGAAGCAAGCTTCCCACTGAGCAGGGAGCCTGATGTGGGACTCGATCCTGGGTCTCCAGGATCATTACCTGAGGCAAAGGCAGTCATTAAACCAACTGAGCCACCCAGGTGCCCCTAAAATAAATAAATAAATCTTTAAAATAATAAATAAACAGAAGTACACATATATTAGGTAAATTCATAAAATATATAAATATTTACTATATGTCTTACAATATATAATACATTGTAATAAGTGCTATAGGGATCTCAAAGATGAATCAGACACTGAATGTATATGAAGAGACTTAGATATAAATAACAGATTAAAAAGGGAAAATAATGCATGATTTAAGATAACTGTGAAGTGTCTCCTATAGACATCTTTTCTGATCTTCCAAACCTTTAGAATTTCTATGACCATTATAATCAATAACTTTAAGATGTTCATCATTTCTTGCTCTCTAATCACATGATTTCATGGGCATTTCTCTCCAGAACTGTGCCTGCTATGTCTGAGAACTCTAGTTCTCACACTGCTTCTCATCTTCCTGAAAAGGTGTTTGTATCCTCTCATTAAAGGATATTCCTTTTTTCTGAGTGAAGATATTTCCCCCTTCAGGGGATATATTTGAGCTTCATTAAGTTCCCAGTCAGGTTAATGGATTAGTTTTGCACTTTTCAGTTTCATCTCAAATGTAAACAAATTAGGATTCATTACAGATCACACTAGTGAGATTTATTTATTTATTTATTTATTTATTTATTTATTTATTTATTATTTATTTATTCTAGTTAGTTAACATATAGTGTAATATTAGTCTTAGGAGTAGAATTTAGTGATTCATCACTTACATAAAACACCCAGTGCTGATCACAACCAAAAATGGTCTTCTTAATGCCCACTACCCATCTAGACTGTCCCCCGCCTCCCTCCCTCCATCAACCCAGTTTGTTCTCCATAGTAAAGAGTTTCTTGGGTTTTGATTGCCTCTCTTTTTTTTTTCCCTTCCTGTATGTTCACCTGTTTTGTTTCTTAAATTCAACATATAAATGGAATCAAATGGTATTTGTCTTTTTCTGACTGATTTGTTTCACTTAGCATAATACACTCTAGCTCCATCAAGGTCATTGCAAGTAGCAAAATTTCTTTTTTGATGGCTAAGTAATATTCCATTCTGTGTGTGCATTCATCAGTCAGTGGACACTTGTGCTCTTTCCATAGCTTGGATATTGTGGATAATGCCACTATAAACATTGGGATGCATATACCCCCATGAATCTGTTTTTGTATCCTTTGGGTAAATTCTTAGTAGTACAATTGCTGGCTTATAATGTAGTTCTATCTTTAACTTTTTGAGGAAGCTCCATACTGTGGTCCAGAGTGGCTGCACCAGTTTATATTCCTACCAACAGTGTAACAGTGTTCCCTTTCTCTGCATCCTCACTGACATATGTTGTTTCTTGTGTTATTAATTTTATCATTCTGACAGGTGTGAGGTAGTATCTCATCATGGTTTTGATTTGTATTTCCTTGATGATGAGTGATGTTGAACATTTTTTTACGTGTCTGTTAGCTATCTGGATGTCTTCTTTAGAAAAATACCTATTCATGCTATCTTCCCATTTCTTAACTGGGTTATTTGGTTTTTGGTTGTTGAGTTTGATAAGTTCTTTATAGATTTTGGATACCAACCTTTATCAGATATGTCATTTGTCAGTAACCTTTCCCATTTTATAAGCCACCTTTAGTTTTGTTGATTGTCTCACTCTATAGCACCTTTTATCTTAATGAAATCCCAATAGTTTATTTTTTGCCTTTGTTTCCCTTTGCTGCATCCCAAAAGTTTTGAACTGCCATGTTTTAATTTTCATTTGCTTCCCTATATATTTTTTTTAATTTCTTCTTCAATTTCCTGGTTAACCCAGTCCCTGCTTTTTTTTTTATTTCTTCTTTAATTTCCTGGTTAACCCATTCATTCTTTAAGAGGATGTTTTTAAATCTGAATTTACTTGTGGTCTTTCTTAACCATTTTTTTGTAGTTGACATCAAGTTTCATAGCATTGTGGTCTGAAAATGTGCTTGGTATGATCTCAGACTTTTTATGTTAGTTGAGTCCTGATTTGTGACTCTGTATGTGATTTATTCTTGGGAATATTCCTGTGTACTCAAAAAGAATTCATTCGCGCCTGGGTGGCTCAGTGGGTTAAAGCCTCTGCCTTCAGCTCAGGTCATGATCTCAGGGTCCTGGGATCGAGGCCCTGCCGAGCAGGGAGCCTGCTACCTCCTCCTCTCTCTGCCTGCCTCTCTGCCTACCTGTGCTCTATCTCTCTGTCAAATAAATAAATGAAATATTTTTTTAAAAAAAGAATTTGTATTTCACTACTTTTGGATAAAATATTCTGAATATAACTGTCATATCCATCTGGTCTAGTGTGTTATTTAAAGCCATTGTTTCCTTGCTGATTTGTTGCTTAGGTGATCTGCCCATTACAGTGAATAGGGTGTTAAAGTCCCTTATTAGTATTGTAATATTATCAATGGGTTTCTTTATGTTTGTTATTGATTTATATTTTAGGGTGCTCCCATGTTGGGGGTGTAAGTATTTACAATTTTTAAAACTTCTTGATTGATAGACCCCTTAATTATGATATAATGCCCTTCTTCATCTCTTGTTGCAGTTTTTAGTTTAAAATCTAGTATTTCTGAAGTAAGTATGGTTACTCCAGCATCCTTTTGGCATCCAATAGCATGATAGCTGATTCTTCAACCCCTCACTTTCAATTTGCAGGTATCTTTAGGTCTTTTAAATTGAATATAAATATATATGTAGGGTGGGGCGCCTGGATGGCTCAGTCATTAAGCATCTTCTTGTGGCTTGGGTCATGGTCCCAGGGTCCTGGGATTGAGCTTTGCATCAGGCTCCCTGCTTGGCAGGAAACCTGCTTCTTCCTCTCCCAGTCCCCCTGATTGTATTCCCTCTCTTGCTGTCTCTTTCTGTCAAAAAATTATCTATCAATCATGATCTATCATGCATCTATCATCTATCTATCATAATTGGTAAAATTATAATACAATAGATTTTTACACTCTGGAAATTGTCTATAGGGCACATATCAGATAAATGTTTATATAAGAAAATCTATTCAATCTCAGTAAGAACAATCAATCATTGTTACTTGAACTCTGATCCATTTATGTTTCATATAAATGGAATCATAAAATAAGTGGTTTTTGTGTCTGGGTTCTTTCACTTAGCACCATGTTTCCAAGGTTCATTCTTATGATGTGTATCATTATCTTATTCTTTTATGACTGATTAATATTCCATTTTATGGATATATCATTTTGTTTATCCATTTACGAGTTGATGGTCATTTGGGTTGTTTCCACGTTTTCTTTATTATGAATAATACTCATGGATTTTCATGTGCCTTTTTTGTGATTTTTTTTCAATTCTCTTAGGCATACATCTAGCACTGGAATTGAGTTTTATATTTTTCGCTCTTAATTTATGTCTTTGATATTTTCCTGAATTACTTTTTATATATCATGTGAGTTAGGGGCACAAATTTGTTATTTTTCATGTGGCTATTCAGTTGTCCCAGCACCATTTCTTGAAAAGACTATTCTTTTCCCATTGAATGTTTTTGGCACCCTTGTAAAAAAATAAATTGACTGGACACATGGGTTCATTTCTAGACTCTCAATTGTTTTCCATTGATGTGTATAATATATGCCAATACCACAGTCTTTCATTGATTTAATTTTGTAGTAAATTAATAAATGGGAATCCTCATCATTTTTTTTAGTTGTTTTCTTTTGTTTTTGTTTTTGGGTTCCCTTGAAATTCCGTATGAATGTTAGCAACTATTTCTCATTAAAAAAATGAAATACTGGGGTGCCTGGGTGGCTCATTTGGTTGAGTGACTGCCTTCGGCTCGGGTCATGATCCTGGAGACCCAGGATCGAGTCCTGCATCGGGCTCCCTGCTCAGTAGGAAGCCTGCTTCTCCCTCTCTCACTCCCCCTGCTTGTGTTCCCTCTCTGGCTGTGCTTCTCTCTGGCAAATAAATAAAATCTTTAAAAAAATGAAATATGGAACTTTGACAAGGATCCAACTGAAATTAGATAAATTTGGTGAGTAGTGCTACTTTAATAATATTGAGTCTCTCAACCCATTAACATTGGTTGCTTTCTATTTATTTTATTTTTATGTATTTTCCTTTAATTGATTTCAATACTGTTTCATTGTTTTTGGTGTTTAAGTCTTGAACATCCTGAGGACTCTGGCTCCTGGTTAAAAACGTTTGTGTGATTTTTCAGGCCCAATAAACAATTGCATAGGTTTTACCTGGCAGGCTCCATAAGTGAATGTTGCACTCCCCACACCTTTATCTTTGGCTGAAATTTCTTCAGGTATCTCTATCAAGTCCTCTTTATAAGCAAGAGAAAAGGAATAACTTGAAGTCACTCCTCCTCATTCTGACTCAGATTTTTTTTTTCTCATAGCCCTCCATATCTCCCTGCCCATGCCATCTGGATCTTAAAACTGCAGGAATCTTATGTTAGGGCTCCTTCAAGAATGAGATCACACTTTTATCTGTGCTGAGCTACCTGAACTTTGACCAGTGTGTCTTTCCATGGGGAAACAAATGAAACCGAGGGGAACCAGTCCTTTTTTAGATTATTCCATGTGGATTCTTTTAATTATTCTTTTGCTTGGTGTTTTCTCTTTTCATGCATCTCGATAATCTTTTTCATTTGTATTTTCTCAGCATGACATTGTTTATGGTAGAGTTCAGCTTTCAGACTTATTGTCTTATTTGCCTTCTTTGAACATTCATGAACCATCCCGCTTTCCTTCTTTCTTTTTCTCAAGGTAATCCAAATGATAGCCACAGCACTTCTACTTGTTGCTGCCGGGGAGCCAGCCTTGGCAGAGATGTGGGTCCTGAACTGCTGGATGTCTGGCAGGCGAAATAATGGCTCGGACACGGAGATCTGAGGCAAGCTGACAGACCCGAGGTCAGTCAGGAGAGAACTATGAAGCAGGCTCAGGCACACGCTCTGGCTTTTTAGCATTGGCTTTCTAGCTCTAGCTCTCTAGCTCTGGCTTTGGCCTTCTTGCTCTACTTCTCTTCTTCTGTCTCTCTTACTCTCTGTCTGCTTCTCTTTCTGCTGCTTTCTTTGCTTCTTTGCTTCTGTCTCTCTTTTCAGGCTCTCTTGCTGTTTCTTGCTGCCTCTGCCTTTGTCTCTCTTGACTGACAGGGGCCCCAGTTTTTATTATTCAAAAGTGAGGAAGTTGGGTGGTGCAGTTAAATCTTCAACTGCTTTTGCACCAGCCCTAGAGACAGGATTAGTATTGTTACTGCAGGGTACAGAGTGATTGCTTAAACTCACAGAAGTTGAGACCATTGAGGCAGAGGGATCAAGAAATACAGATAAGAGATACAGAGATATGATTACCGGGAGGAGGATTAAAAGGAACTATATGTCTTGAATAAGCACACAAAGGGCATATTGCCCTGACCCACAGGGTATGCGGCTTTCCAGATTCTAGAGGTGGGGAGCCCGGAGGGGCTTTCATTCACATTCACAGGTACCTCCACCAAAGTTTTCTGGTGGCTTGGACATGGTGGGATGGGCATCGTCCCCGACATCCAGTGAAACTCAATATATGTCTTCTGTGGCATGGTGACAGGCACAGAACCACCATGTGCAGCTGCAAGGCTGTGAAGAAGTTCTCCATTTTGGGGTCTTTCTTCACTTTTTAAAATAGGATTTTACTATATTGAAAAGAAAAAAGAAATAATAAAAAATAACAAATTGGTAACAGCACTATAATACTAGGAATAGTAATAGCAGACTAGAATTTTTAAAATTTTTTTTAGTTTAAGTTTTATTGGTTTAATTTTTTTTTTAAGATTTTTATTTATTTGAGAGAGCGAGCACAAACTGGGAGAAAAGCAGAGAGAAGCAGGCTCCTCACTGAGCAGGGAGCCCCATATGGGGCTCAATCCCAGGACCCTTAGATCATGACCCAAACTGAAGGCAGACACTTAATGACAGAACTACCCAGGTGCCCCAATAGACTAGAAATTTTTTGGAGTTTCTCAGGAATATATTATTTGGAAAATAAATTGGAAAGAAACAAGTGTAGGTGTATGCATACACACATACATATATACACAGAATTGTGCACTAAAGACATTCACAATTAACAAGTGATGTCAGTGATGATGTCAAAATAGGAAATCTAAATTAAAAGTCTTTACTTACACAAAAGCCTATGAATCAATTGATAAAACTGTCAAAATAAACTTCTTTGGAATAATGGTATCTAACCAACTAAATATTAAACTAAAATGGTACTAACAGGGGCATCTGGGTGGCTCAGTTAGTTAAGTGACTGCCTTTGGCTCAGGTCGTAATCCCGGTGACCTGGGATCGAGTCTCACATCGGGCTTCCTGCTTGGCGGGAAGCCTGCTTCTCCCTCTCTCTCTCCCCCTGCTTGTTCCCTCTCTGGCTGTGTTTCTCTCTGTCAAATAAATAAAATCTTAAAAAAAAATGGTACTAGCAGTGAAATCTTTAACCACACACTATGAGGCTTTGTAAAAACAAGAGGCCTAAGTCTAAAAAAAATAAATAAATAGTATATTTTGCATTTATTTATGTACTCTCTTTTCTTGTACATTAATTTCTGGTTTTATTATTTTACACTCTATAATTTTGCTTTTGATAAAGTTTTTTTTTACTTACATAGTTGAATACTTATTTATATTCAGTTACTCTAGTTTAATATTTAAGTTATCGCAAAGATATTAGTATGTTTTAAGTATATCTTTGGTTAATCCTATAATTATAGTATATGGTATTTTCCTCAACTCTGGGAAGACTTTGATTAATTCAATTTATAAACACACACACACACACACACACACACACACACACACACACACACACCACACATATGAGAAAGAAAGAGAGAGAAAACTACCATATATTCACTGACCTCTTCAACCTAGACAGTGTTTCTTGTTTGAAGGTTTAATTTAATTTGATTAATTACATTTATTTTTTTAATTATTTTCCCCAAGTTTTTATTTCAATTACATTTAGTAAACATACAGTGTAAAATTAGTTTCAGGTATAGAATTTAGTGATTCATAACTTATATACCATACCCAGGTCTCATCACCACAAGTGCCCTCTTTAATACCCATCACACATTTAACCCATTGCACCTCCTTTCCAGTAACTCTTAGTCTTCTTAGTTAACAGTTTTCTGATTTGTCTCTTTTTTAACCCCTATGTTCATCTGTTTTGTTTCTTATATTCCACATATGAGTGAAATCATATGGTATTTATCTATCTCTGACTTATTTCACATATCATAATTCTCTCTAGCTCCACCCAAGATTTCATTTCTTTAAGAGAGAAAGTGGGACAGAGGGAGATGGAGGGAGAGAATCTTAAGCAGTCTCCATGCCCAGTGTGGTGTCTGATGTGGGTCTCAATCTCATCACCCTGAGATCATGGCCTGAGCTAAAATCAAGAGTCAGACACTCAACTGACTGAACTACCCAGGAACCCCATGATTTCATTTGTTTGATGGCTGAGTGATATTCCATTGAATGTTTATACTGCTTCTTTATCCATCCATCAGTTGATGGACATTTGGGTTCCTTCCATAGTTTGTCTATTGTTAACAATGCTGCTATAAACATAAGGGTGCCTGTATCCCTTTGAATCAGTATTTTTTATTCTTTGAGTAAATACCTGGTAGTGCAATTGGTTGATTGTAAGAGGACCCTCCATACTGTTTTCTAGAGTGGCTACACCAGTTTGCATTTCCACCAACAGTGCAAGAGTGCTCAAGCCCCCTTTCTCCACATCCTCACCAACACCTGTTTCCTGTGTTGTTAATTTTAGTCGTTCTGACAGTTTTGAGGTGATATCTCATTGTAGTTTTGATTTGTATTTCCCTGATAATGAATGATGTTGACCATCTTTTCATGTGTCTGTTGACCATTTGTATGCCTTCTCTGGAAAAATGCCTATCCATGTCATCTGCCCATTCTTATCTGATTATTTCTTTTTTGACTATTATGTTTGATAAGTTATTTATATATTTTGGATACAAACCTTTTATCAGATATATCATTTGCAAGTATCTTCTCCTGTTCCCAAGGTTCTCTTTTAGTTTTGCTGATATTTTTGCTTTGTTGTGCCGAAGTTATTTATCTTGATGAAATCCCAATAGATCATTTTTGTTTCTCTAACCTCAGGAGACATATCTAGTAAGAGATTACTATGGTCAATCATACCAGGTGCATTTTCTGACCAAAATGCTATGAAACTTAAGTTAACCAAAAGAAAAAAAAATGAAAAGACCACGAACATATGGAGTTAAAGAACATACTACTAAAGAATAAATGGGTTGACCAGGAAATTAAAGAAGAAATTAAAAAAAAATACATGGAAAAAGTGAAAATGAGAATACAGTAATCCAAAACCTTTGGGATACAACAAAAATGGTGATAAGAGACAAATATATAACAATACAGGTCTACCTCAAGAAGCAAGTAAAATCTCAAATGAACAACCTAAACTTACAGTTAAAGGAGCTAGGAAAAGAATGATGAAGACCAAATCCAGCAGAAGAAGGGAAATAATAAAGATTAGAGCAGAAGTAAATGATGTAGAAACAAACAAACAAACAAACAAACAAAAACAACCTAATAGAATATCAGTAAAACCAGGGGCTCTTTCTTTGAAAAAAATAATAAAATTGATAACCCCCTAGCCAGAGTTATCAAAAAGAAAAAAAGAACCCCCAAAATAAAATCACAAATGAAAGAGTATAAATCACAATGAATACCACAGAGAAATACAATTGTAAGAGAATGCTATGAAAAAGTATATTCAACAAAGTACACAATCTGGAAGAAATGGATAAATTTATAGAAACATTTAAGATACCAAAACCAAAACAAGAAGAAATAGAAAACTGAAATAGATATAACCAGCAAAGAAATTGAATCAATAATCAAAAGCCTTCCAACAAACAAAAGTCAAGGGCTGGATGATTTCATGGGGAATTCTACCAAACATTTAAAGAAGAGTTAATGCCTATTCTTCTCAAACTATTCCAAAAAATAGAAAAGGAAGGAAAACTTCCAAACTCTTTCTATAAGGCCAGCATTACCTTGATTCCAAAACCAAAGACTACTAAGAAAGGCAACTACAGGCCAGTATTCCTGATGAACATGTATGCAAAAATTCTTCATAAGGTACTAGCAAATCCAATCCAACAGTACATTAAAAGAATCATTCACCACACTCAAATGGGATTTATTCCTGGGCCGCAGGGTTGGTTCAATATGTATAAATTAATCAACATGATATTCCATATTAATAAAAGAAAGGATAAGAACCATATGCTCCTCTCAACAGATGTAGGAAATAAAAAAACTAAATAGAAGAAACATATTTCAACATAATAAAGGTCTTATGCAAAAAAACCACAAACAAAACAAAACAAAACAAAAAACAAAAACAAAAACAAACCAAAGCTAATATAATTGTCAATGGGGAAAAACGAAAGCTTTCCCTTTAAGGTCAGGGCAAGACAGTGATGTCCATTATCACCACTGTAATTTAACATAGTATTGGAAGTCCTAACCAAAGCAATCAGACAACAAAAAGAAATAAAAGGCATTCAAATTTTATTTCCAATAAAATTAAGCACCTGAAAGAGAAATTTAAGTAGTTGATCCCATTTAATATTGCACCAAAATAATAAGATACTTAAGAATAAACATAATCAAAGAGGTAAAAGATAGGTACTCCAAAAATTATAAAACAATCATGAAGAAATTGAGGATGATACAAAGAAATAGAAAAGCATTTTATGCTCATGGATTGGAAGAACATATATTGTTAAAGTGTCTATATTACCCAAAGCAATCTACACATATAATGCAATCCCTATCAAAGTATTACCAGCATTTTATTCACAGAGCTAGAACAACTGATCCTAAAGTTTGTGTGGAACTAAAAAAGACCCTGAATAGTGGAAGAAACCTTGAAAAAGAAAACCAAAGCTGGAAGCATCATAATTCCAGACTTCAAATTATATTACAAAGCTGTAGTAATCAAGACCATATAGTACTGGCACAAAAACAGACATGCAGATCAATGGAACAGACTAAAAAATTCAGAAATGAACCCACAACTATATGGTCAACTAATCTTCAATAAAGCATGAACAACTATCCAATGGGAGAAAAAAAAGACAGTCACTGCAAGACATGGCATTGACAAAACTGGACAGCAACATGCAGAGAATGAAATTGGACTACTTTCTTACACCATACACAAAATAAATTCAAAGTGCTTGAGTTATCTAATGTAAGATAGGAAACTGTCAAAATCCTAGAAGAGAATAACAGGTGGTAACCTCTTTGAAGTTTTGAAGTATTATTTCTGCTTTATTTCTTTAATATCTTCTGGAGAAGTAACAATTGTCTGAATTTTGTATTTCTAATCTCTGTCTCCTATTTTCCACACCTTTCTTATCATATTTTTCCACTTGCTGTTTTCTTTTGCACTTTATATAACTTTTAATGCTTGAACTTCAAATCAGTCTTTTAATTCTAGTATTGATGAAATTTTAATTCTAATTGTAATTTCAGTTAATTTTCTATAAATAATTTCAGAATGTTCTTATCATCCTTTATCATAGTTTGCTTTATTAATTTCTTAGCTTTCTTCTATTGCTCCATAAATTTATTTTATGTGGGGTAAGTCAAATTAATATTATATTAGTAAAATGATCAGTGTACTGATTTCACTTACAAAACTCTTGGATGGATAGAATAAGTTTGAAAGTGGAGCTGTGTACCTGTCCCTCCACAAATTTCAACTCAGACACTCAGATCTTGAACAGAAACAAAGTTTTCTTCTGCTCCCCTCTCCTCTTCTTCCTCTTCCTTTCCTCCTCTCTTCCCAATTCTTATTTATGCTTGTTCCCGTGTATGTTTTTAAGGTTTTATTTCTTTATTTTTTAGAGAGAGAGAGAGAGGGCATAAACTGGATGACTGCCAGGCAGAAGGAAAAACAGGCTTTCCATTGAGCAGGGAGACTGATGCAGGGCTCAATCCCGAGACTCTGGGATCATGACCTGAGCTGAAGGCAGTCGCTTAATCGACTGAGCCATCGAGGAACCCCACTTGCTTCTGTGCATTAAATTTTGTTCTTACTCACTACAGACTGATAATCATCCATCAAGTTAAATTTTTAGAGCTTCCATTACTAGAGTAGGGCTCATTTCCTTTCCTGGTTCCACTTTGGAAATAGGAGGAAATGACTCATAATGTCCTGGATTCAGTGAGGTATTCATGCCCACAACATTTGGGGGGGAATAGGGTAAGGTAGGAAAAGTTATGTAAAAACACCTTGAAATCACATGATTGAAATGGAAAATAGAGTGGATTCCAGAAAAAAAGGATTGTTCCCATAAGAAGCAATTTGTTTTTAAATAGTGAAAAATAAATTGAACTCACTGCATAAATTCTATATAAAATGATTTTTGGTTATTGTAGTGTGCCTGTTTTGAATATACACCATTGCTTGAGGTTTAGAGATCATATTTTTTTTCTACATGACAAATTATTTTCACAGGAAATATAAGGGTCAATGCAAGCCTGATATTTGTTCCAAGGAGATGTGGATGCATTCTCTATGGGAACCTACAGGCTTGACCTTCACTTTTATTTTTTTTTTTCAACTTTCTGACTTAAATAGAAGCCTAATTAATGTCACTTTATATAATCAGCTAGGAATTTGAGCAACTTTAGTGGAGTGGTGACAAAAGTGGGAATGTAACTGAGGTGTCATCAGTCATACCCAGCAGGGAAACTTATTTCTGTTTTCCATCTATCTATCTATCTATCTATCTATCTATCTATCTATCTATCTATCTATCATCTATCTATCTATCTATCTATCTATCTATCTATCATCTATCTAATCTATCTATCTATCATCTATCTATCATCTATCTATCATCTATCATCGTCTATCTATCTATCTATCTATCTATCTATCTATCTATCTAATCTATCTATCATCTATCATCATCATCTATCTATCTATATATCTATCTATCTATCATCATCTATCATCTATATCTATCATCTATCTTTCTTCTATATATCATCATCTATCTATCATCTATCTATCTATTCATTCACTTATCTATCATCTATCTATCTATCTATCTATCTATCATCTATCATCTATCACCTTTTTATTTATTTATTTGGAGATGCTGTTTTCTTCATTGTGAAACTAGTGTCCTTTTTTTCTTCCTTCTTTCCTCCCTTCCTTTTTCCTTCCTTCCTGCCTCTACTACCTCCCTCCCTTTCTTACTTTTTTTTTCTTTTTAAATCCCCATTTCCTTTATTTTTCACCAAATTACATACTATTTATACAGAGAGACAGTGTCTGGTCTCCTTTTTTGTCACTGATGTCCGCTTCATCAGTAATGGAAACTGACAATATTTCAATTGATTGTATATGTGCTCTTCTAAAGTTATTCCAATATCACTGTGTTTGAATGTCTTGATGATTTAATCTATGCCAGTGAAATAGTCTCATGTGGAATGCTACATATATGACCCATGGCTTTCCTTCAGCTTTAGCTGTCACTCCTCAAAATTAGAGCATGCAAATAAGATTGTGCCAGGTTGTCTTTGCTTACTTCTGCAGATTATGATCATTTTCTCAGGAAGAAGTGTTTTAAGCAAGCTTTTCATAAAAACCTTGGCCTGATCTTACCTTCATTATCTTCATCATAAATATTTCAAATTTAATTATATGTTGAAAACTGAATAATGACTCCTCCTTCCATACCCCACCGAAGATGTCTACATTCTAATTCCTGGGACCTGTGAACATATTACCTCACATGACAAGACGGACATTGTGACACTGTAACACTGTAGATGTGATTAAGTTAAGAGCATTGGTATAAAAAGATTATCCAGCATTATCCATATGGACCTAGCATAATTACAGGGTCATTATAAGAGGAAGACAGGAGAGTCAGTGTTAAAGAAGATGATATTATTATAGAAGTGAGAGAGAAAAGAAGATATGTGAAAAGAGAAACTAAGTTTGGACTAATGAGACCAACAACAAAGGGATACAGGGAGCCTCTAGAATCTGGAGAAAACAATTAATTAATTTATCCTAGTGCTTTCAGAAAGACTGCTAGCTTTGATTTTAGCTCCATATAACTCATTTTGAACTCATCTCCAAAACTCTAAGATAACAAATTTATATTATTTAAGCCACTAATTTCATAATTTTGTTATCTCAGCAATAGGAAATTAGTGTGCAGGTTGATGGAACTGTTCATATACTGCTGACTCAGGAAGTTTTTAACTCAGCTCTTTTCCTACTAGATTTAATAGATAAAGGGATGCACACCAGATTTCAAAGTGTCGATAAATCTGAAAGCTCTGTTCTACATTTTTTTCATACCTCTTATATGAAGGTCTTCCTTCCAACTCCATTATATTGCCTTTCTATTGCTATTGAACTGGCTCTTGATATATATTTCAGAAAATTAATATTGTTACCTTGCCTCTAGTTTTTACTCTCTCCATTTTCTCCAATCCATTTTTTACTATGTTCAATTAGCCAACATACAGTAAGTACATCATTAGTTTTTGATATAGTGTTCAGTGATTCATTAGTTGCATATGACACCTGGTGGTGATCACAACACATACCCTCCTTAATACCCATCACCTTCTTATTGCATACCCCCATTCCCTTCCCCTCTGTAACCTTCCGTTTTATTGCCAGAGTCTAGAGTCTATCATGGTTTTTCTCCCTCTCTGATTCCTTCCCACTCAGTTTTCCATGCTTTACCCTGTGGTCCTCCATCCTATTCCTTATGTTCCAGATATGAATGAAACCATATGAAAATTGTCTTTCACTGCTTGACTTATTTTGGTTACTATAATCCCCTCCAGTATCTATGTCAATGAAAATGGTAGGTATTCATCCTTTCTGGTGGCTAAGTCATATTCCATCATATATATGAGCCACATCTTCTTGATCCATTTATTTTATTTTTTTTTATTGTTACTAAATTTTTTTTCCAGTGTTCCAAGATTCATTCCCCGTTCCCCACACCCAGTGCTCCATGCTTTAGGTGTCCCCAGTACCCACCACCAGGCTCTCCTATCCCTCCACCCCCCTCCCTGCAAGACCCTCAGTTTGTTTTTGTGTCCGAAGACTCTGTTGTTTCGTTTCCCTCCCTAGATTACCCTAGTTCCCATTTACTTTCCTTCTCCCACTGTCCTCCAGTTTACCCCTTATGCACCGCAAGTAAGTGAAACCATGTGATACTTGACTTTCTCTTCTTGGCTTATTTCACTCAGAATAATCTCTTCCAGTAAGGTCCATGTTGCTGCAAAAGTTGGATATTCATCCTTTCTGATGGAGGCATAGTATTCCATTGTATATATGTACCACATCTTCTTTATCCATTCATCTTTTGATGGGCACCTTGGCTCTTTCCACAGTTTGGCGATTGTGGCCATTGCTGCGATGAACATTGGGGTGCATATGGCCCTTCTTTTAACTACATCCATATCTTTGGGGTAAATGCCCGGTAGTGCGATTGCAGGGACATAGGGTAGCTCTATCTTTAATTTTTTAAGGAATCTCCACACTGTTTTCCAAAGGGGCTGCACCAGTTTACATTCCCACCAAAGTTGTAAGAGGGTTCCCCTTTCTCCGCAGCCTCACCAACACTTGTTGTTTTCTGTCTTGTTAATTTTGGCCATTCTGACTGGTGTAAGGGTGGTTTTGATTTGAATTTCCCTGATAGCTAGTGACGCTAAACATTTTTTCATGTGTCTGTTAGCCGTTTGTATATCTTCTATGGAGAAGTGCCTCTTCATGTCTCTTGCCCATTTTTTGATGTGTTCATCTTCTTTTTGGGTGTTGAGTTTGAGTAGTTCTTTATAGATCTTGGATACCAGCCCTTTGTCTGTAGTGTCATTTGCAAATATCTTCTCCCATTCTGTGGGTTGCCTCTT